>CM065815.1:13738000-14000500 GCA_033398695.1 Orobanche coerulescens | reverse complement strand
ACTCAATTATTTTCCAACAATAAGAACTTTATCGGGACAAATTATTCGTCTCATGAGTTTTTATCTTCTACAACATCAAATTCTTATTTTTCGCTGTCACCATGCCACGACGGTGATTTCGCCGAAATAATTTCGAACACGGCCACATTACCAAATTTCTCGTTTGGAGACCTGGATGTGTCGATCGATCAAATTGACTTCGATTCTCATATATTCGGTTATTTCTAATAAAAGTTCTTTTCCGGAAAACTTATCGATCCTAGCCGGCACCAAGAAAAGGAATTTCAAGAAAAAAGAAAAAAAAATATATTGTTCACACCAATAATAGTGAATTTTTAGTTCATTGGGAATGTGGAAATTGGAAGGCTCCTATATACCGAAGCTGGCCAAGAGAATTTCTTAGCTGTGCGCAAAGAGAAATTGATGATGTGTGCAAAGACGTAGCTTTCTATTTTTTAGCTGTGTGTTTCATTGAATTGGATTTTATTTTATTTTGTTTATTTTTCTTGGAATTAATTCAATCACCAATTGTCTTGATGTAGTTATATAGGTCTTGATTAATTCCTGTTGATAGACCCCACGTTGGTGGACAGCAGCGGCGGGTATTTGCTTTTTTTTTTATCTTATTTGCAATATTCTTTTTAAAGTAAATTATAATATCGAATACATTTTCTAACATTATTATAAAAATAAAATATTATTAGAATAATTGTAAGAATCTCGTTCAGGTGAAATGTATCAAATAATCAAAATTTACTTGCAAGTATTTAAATGCAATATATTTTCATAAAATATTAAATACCTTTTAATATACATATTTCAAATATTTATTTTTAATCATCTTTATTAACAAATTGTGCAAAATATTAACGGTCGGACTAATGTTTGGAAACCGTGCAAAACGTTATAACTAAAAATAAATGATGAAAGTATCAAGTATACATGTCATTTGAAAAGAATCATAATTGGGTGATTTCGTAATATCCTAAAACCGAAGACGGTTCTTGTAATTAAACCTTAAAATAAAATGATTCAACCGTTTGAGAATTGGCTAGACCTGTCCAATTCCACCAATTGCCCATTTGTGATAGGCCCAATTAAAATTGTTGTGATAGTTAGAACTTAGAAGCACAAAAGTGGCCAGGCCCTATTCAACCTCCACGGGTTGTTAAAAATAAAAAATAAAAAATAAAAATAAGGCAAAAGGACTTTCTACATATGCATCGTCTAAAATAATTTTTATCAGCTGTAGCAAAAAATATTTTCACCTTGCCGGTTTTACCAAAGCGGGCCTTTTTTTTTTTTTTTTACCAAAGGGCCTTTGGCCTAGCGGTATGAGGAGTTGACGGTTAGGTGTCCCTCAGCCAAAGGTTGAGGGTTCATGTCGGGGACAAAAATGTATAGATTTAGGAGTAGGATAGTGGGTGTGTGTCTAAGCCGTTCTAAAAAAAACTAGCCGCTTTTCCTATGGATAAAATCAAAAATCTACACCATAAATATTAATTTGTGAGATTTAAGGTCGATATAATAATAATTAAGCTACATTTGAACAGATTGAGAGCTGTACAAGCACATATCACTCTCAATGTGCAAGATGGACGCCTTACCAGGCGATCTTGGAGTGCGACATAAATTTGCCGAAAACACACAAAAAACAAGTAAAAACAAACATGAAATAACATAGATACAGACATGTGAATATCCAAAAAAGAAAAAACATAAAACAATCCAAAAAAATACTGTCCAAGGTTCGTAAAAATGTCTTTTTTATGGACGAGCATAATGATATTTTTACTCTCAGGTTATATTACCCAACCTCTTGGCGCAAATAAGGCTATCATGTATAATCTTTTCAGCATCACACTTGTACTGGAACCCAAAATTTTCCAGCTTTCCTGAACCCCAACTAGTTTCTCTCTTTCCATCATCAATGAACCTGAAGTAAAAAAAGAAAAAAACTCAACAAGAACAATTAAATGTAGGTCAAAATCCAAGGTCCGAAGGTGGGTGAATGGCGGATTAGCCCCTGTGTGAATTAAATAATCATATTACCCCTTTGTTTTTAAAAAATAGCTAATTAGCCCTGTGTAAATTAAATAAACACTTTAGCCCCTATTTTTTCAAAGAAGTGCCGATTAACCCCCTATGTTTTATTCAGACGGTGCATATTATCCTTTTATGCACAAGGCAACGGATGGGGCGTGATGCACATTTCTGAAAATACGGGGAGTAATGTGCCTATTCAATTTAAGAGAGAAATAATATGACAATTTAATTTACACGGCTCACTTTGTAAAAATAGAGGGGAGTAATAATCTGCCAAAAAACCTCAAACTGAAGAACTATCGATTTCGGGCCTGGATTTCCTATCAATTCGGCCTCAAGGAGAGGAAACTACGAATTATGTGTATGATATACTGAAATAATCAATTAGCGAGCGCATCCACCCCTGATTGTTAATCGGGTGCCTCATACTCAAAAGCGTAACATATATTAAGATAATGCTTGGCATATTGTAGTGTACAACATTATTATCAATATACTCCCTCCATCCCACTTTAGGCAAGAACTGATTTTGTTATTGTTCTACTAGAAGAGTCTAATTCCAAAATATTACTAAAGTTTATATTATATTTTCCAATTTAGTATTTTTTTTGTTATATAAATAAAAATAGTAGCGTATTTGACAAAAATTAAGTGAAAACATATGGTTTAAAAGAATCGTATATTTGTTCAAACGACTAGAAAAAGTTGTACATTCACTAAAGTAGACTTATTGGGACGGAGAGAGTATACAATTGTTTTCTTATTTTATTCTTACTTCCTTCTTTTTTATTTTTCTCACTTATTTTTAATTTTTAGAATTTTGATTTTTAGTCAAATATCATATCAGGAAGGAAACTGCAATTTTAAGAGACAACTCCATGACTTTTTTTACCTTTGTCTTCTTTGTAAATAGGCTGAACATTAGGGCACTTTCTGTAATTAACACGAAAATTCAAAACACAAAACTTCTTACTCTTGTGGGATGCTAATGTCATGTTGACATTTCTGAATCAGAGATGCAATCTCAGCTGATCTCAAGAAATCACTGGCACATAGAAATCTCCCATTGATGTCTGAATTCTCCATGGAGAAGATGTGTGCTTCGGTCACATCATGAATATGTACAATTGGCACTTTTGCGAGCAAGTCCTCCAAAATCCTCAGAATTTTGTATCGCACCCCATCATGTGTGGCTTGTGATATAAGTACTCCCATGCTCTCGGACATAAAAGTTTGGATCGTATCACCTCCAACTAACCCACAAGCAAGGCTCACCACATGTATGCCCTTCCCATTGTAACTCAACACTTCTTTCTCGGCTAAGGTCTTTGAATATACATAATCCTATAATCGAATCACAATGAATGAAACTCTAAGGTATGCATAAAAGAGTCAAAAAATGTCAAAGTTGTTCTTGATAAATTCTATCGAGTCACTGGTCTCAAATACGGAATAATATGACAATTTTAACTATTCTCGTAATAAAGCTCATATAAAAAGTATGCGGACTAAGATCGGCTAAGGTCTTTGAATATACATAATCCTATAATGGATCAGTACTTTGAGCTCGTTTACCTAAACGAGGCGGCTCGACTCGTAAAAAACCGGCTCGAATGACAGCCCTAATTAACCTTGGAAGGCCATAAACCACATTTAGAAAAGTATAAGCCACACGAGACCAGTTAAAATTTATAGGTATACTCTCGGTGAGCAATTCTTCACCCGAAACCCAACTTTTCCGATCGGTTGGAGTTTGCTCTTGACCCCATAAAAAATATGTAGTATTTTCTTAACAATAGATTTTGACTCGGAGAATAAAATAGAGAGTGCAACATACATACTGATATAAGGTCACATGAGCTATTGAGAGGACTCCAACAAGTTTCATCCACGAAATCCTTATAGCCCGAGCCATCGCCTTTCAAAGGCGAAGCCGCCACCACAGAGGCTGTGTAAATCAGTTTTCTAACAGTAAATGATTTCAGGCAGGCTTCCATTATGAACCTCACCCCATCCACTGCCGCCTCACTGGTATTCTTGTACTGCATTTAAACACTGTTGCAATAAAGTTACTCTTAAACAAGAGAAACCAAATCTTGAGGGACTTTTATGCAATATTTACCAAATCTCAGGGACAGTGTTCATAAATCATAGTAATAATTTCTAGGTATTATATAAAAAAAAAATCTAAAAATGGAGGAGGATTTCGTAATCGAAACCTTATAAGAGTTGGTGGTGTCATGCTGCAAAGGCGTCGCCATATGAACCACAATTTCACAGCCCTCAACTGCAGTTGCGAATCGACAAGGATTGTAAATATCAGCTTCGAAAAGTTTCAGTCTTGTGTCTGCGTGAAGAAGACGCTTCAGAAGCCCCACTTTTGAAGCATCGTCTGCAAAAATCAAGTATCAATACATCCACATCCTGGGACGGGGGGGGGGATAATTTTTCAAGATCTGATAAATAAAAACCTACTTAGACTTCGGAGAGTGGCATGGACAATATATCCCCTCTCCAAGAGATGTTTGATGAGAAAAGAAGCCAGGTAGCCCGCACCTCCTGTAACACAAACCTTTTTCTCCATTATAGAAACTGTTAAGCTAGAATATTATCCCGAAATGCCTCGCCTACCGCCTTCGGCGTGCTTCATACAAAAAGCACCTTAAAAGACGAGGGATTTTGCCCAATGAGTAATGATACTCTTACCCCATATTTTACACCAAGGGCATCTCAGCAATAAAAAGAAGACCAAATTGCAAAAACACTCTTCCTCGCGTGATCCAGCGCCACCAACCTCCTTTTTTTTCCTGTGGGCTACACTAATCTAAGGTATCCTCTCTCTCTCTCTCTCTATATATATATATATAGAGAGAATTCGGGATATAGGGTGACACTTTTTTTTTTTTGTGAGGTGCCCGCCACGTGTCATTGTCTGATTGGAGCAGATGTTTTAATTAAAAAACTCACCCGGTTGCCCTACATTAAAAAACTCACACGGTTCCTTGCTGTCTCTCCCGACTCTCCCAAATCCCAAATATAGGGTCCCGAATCTCCCTCTTTCTTGCCGGAGAAATCCCGATTCATCCGACAATCAGTGATATAAGGTTTAACTCCCGAAAAAAAAAAAACCTCTTTCTTGCCGGAGAAAAAAAAGAGGATTCTTGAACCTAGGTCACAAGCTGACGATTCATCCGACGATTCATCCGGAGAAAAAAAAGAGGATTCTTGAAAAAAAAGAGGATTCTTAATCCGCTGACGATTCATCTGACGATTCATCCGGAGAAAAAAAAGAGGATTCTTGAAAAAAAAGAGGATTCTTAATCCGCTGACGATTCATCCGATGGAGAAAAAAAAGCCGCTGTGAAAAGCCACAAGCTCGCTCCGACGACGAAGATTCTTGAACCTAGGTCTGATGTTGTTCATTTTTGTAATGTCTAAATTTGCAGGATCTTGGTTATTTCCTTGTTATTCTTGAACCAAATTCATTTAGCCCCATATAAATAAATATAATTTATTTGTTAAAAATAACGAAAAAATACAAATAGAAAATTTATATCCTTGTTATTCTTGAACCAAATTCTGAATTGTGTGAAGAAAACGATGTGGAGTTTAAATCTGTGATTTTAGTTCTGTCATTTAATAATATATCTCGCTCTTTAATTGTGTTACTAGTTGTCGAAGAAAATGGCTTCCTCTTCTAACTCCCAACACACAAGAATGCAAATTCAACCTGAGTTTGTCATTGTGGGAGAATCGCTCACATGTATAGTGCGCGCACAAATAGACATGGAAATGAAGGACGGGTGTTTTTGTATGTCCATCAAGATATGTAAGTATTTGTATTTTGATGATTTTATAGTTAAGTCGCACAATTGCTATGTAAGTATCTAATTATGCACGATTGACATCTTTGTTAGGAACAAAGAGCAACACGCAAGTGTAGATATTACACGTGGTGGATGGAGTCGAGGAGGAAGTGACAAGCACACCAACTCGTTGTGAATTGGGATCGTTGATCGAGAACAACTGAGGGTGAAGTGCACGAGTTGAGGGCTGAAGTGCGTGAGTTGAGGGCTGAAGTGCGTGAGTTGAGGAGTACAATCAAGTGGCTTCAAATCGTAGCTCTTGTAGTAGTTGTTTATTTTTTTTGTTTTTGGAAATGTAATCCAATTCCTCGAAATGTTGAGGCTGAAAATCAATGTTCGTCGATGTAATTTCTCAAGACCAACTTTGTGCAAATAGAATCGTACTGTGTTGTCTTCTTAATATTAGTAATGTTGTCTTCTTAATATTAGTAAGCAATATTAGTAATGTTCTGTGTATTAATGTTCTATATTCTTATTTGAAATATGATAGCAATATATCCTACAACAACCCCCTTAAAATTAAGGGGTGAATCAATTCTCAGGGATTTTAATGTAACAGTAAAAAAAAAGAAGAAAAGAAAAAAACTTGGGTTGTTTTTCATTCATCAGTTTAATGTAACAGTAAAAATACTATGCTGTAGTAAATGCCCCTGGTCTGGTCTTCAAACTCAACAGGTGGTCCTCTGTATGTTTACACAATTCCTAGTCTTGGTTGGAGACATATATACTTGTTTTCTTGATGACTTTGTATTGATTCAAAGCCATGAATGTAATTGCTTTCTCAAATGCTTCTCTTTAGGAAGAAATAACGAAATAATGTAAACCTCGGGGTGCATTTGTAATTTCAAAAACTCAAACTATTTTTTCTTATCTGTAATAATGTAAACTACGTGGATAATACATGTAATTATCCATTTCTTTTTTTTTTCTTAGATTTCCAAACATGAAAAATCCATAGCCAAAAGGTCTCTTGTATGTGGTTTTCTCACTTCTCATAAAGAAGACTTACGAACATAGTCTATTATGACTCTGCCAATATTCTCTTTCCCACTTCTACAGTATCGTAGATAAGAAATAAAGATCGAATGCTAGACAAACCCCCACAGTAAAGAAGATAAATAAGATAAACCAGAAACATAGCAGAACCGAAAAACACAAATAAAAGTTGTAAAAATCACAAAATAACTCCTACATAGCAGAACCGAAAAACCAGCAACTGAATTGGCATTCTCCAAAAAAAGATTCACACATGTACAGAACCTACACAACGGTATAGTAAGCAAACAAAACATCGACATTAATACATTCCCAGAATATAGAACAATACACAGAAATTTGTTCTACATAAGAATATTCTACAGACAATAAAAGCAGCCTTCAGATTCTTCTCCTCAGCATGCATGTCATCCTTCTTGTGAAAGTTCTTGTGATACACATGCCACATCATTTGCCTGAAATGTAAACATATTCTCGTTTAGCTCAGTACACGAAATAAAACAGAGAAAATATTTAAGTTATACAATACCTTGGCTTTTGGACAACCGGTTCTGTAATGACCTTTTCCCCCGCAGTAGCCACATGTTTTTTGTTTTTTAGTGGACTCTGCCTGAGAAACTTCTATTCCGGACTTCAATCTGGAAGGAAGTCGTGGTCGCCCTTTATGCCGAGCAGGTTCCTTAGGATCTCGGAAATTAATTTCGGAGATAAAATTACATGAATTTTGGGAGAGCGGCCGTACTTCGGATGGCACAAGAACTTCATTCGGAGCAACAATAGCATATTCTTCTAACTTAGTGGTTAGAAACCTATTATATTCAGCGGCAAATTTTGGTGACTTATTTGCAATCTCCATCGCCTTCTTGCAATTGTAACGAAGACCCCACAATACTTCGTGATCCACTTCACAGTCTCCAACATTAGTATTCGAATCAGCGTCTACAAATCGATGCCGACATCCAATCGTCCATCGTTTCAAAATATAACGACTAGGTATATCTATAACACGTTTCTTCCACATAATGCACAATGCATGCCTACAAAGTAACCCGACATTCTCAAAATGTTTACAATCGCATGAAACTACAACCTCATCAGAATCATATGAAACATTTCTCCATTTACTTCGTTCTTTTGTCGTCATTCAACAATGTAGGTTGTTACGTCCCTTCCTTGTGCATTTTTTCACTCAATAAATCTGCGGCATCTTTCATTTCTTGTTTGAAAATAGTGAACAAAGCAGTGTGTGTAAAGCATCTACCACCGCTCTCCTCAAGTGGCCATTCCAATGTTAGTACCGGCTTTGTGTCCACACTTTTGAAATCTTCATCCTCCTCAGCTTTTCGACGACTTGCCAATGCCCGATCGTATTGGACCACAAACTCGTGCAACGGTGTACTTGAATTAACGTAAGTATCAAAAAAGGCATTTATGCTTTCCGCTCTTTGACTCGTCCGTGTCCCGGCAAGAAATTTATCCTTCAAATAGCACGGCAGCCAACTAGCTCGACGCTCCCACAACTTTGGCAACCAACTTTTTTCCTTTAGCTTGAACCTTGTCATCAGCTCGTTCCAACGATGTTCGGCTTCACTTATACTACCACTGCTTCGTAGATTATCGAAATACAATTCAAACTCAGGTCCGTGTACAGTGTTGAGATGGAACATATGTTCTGCAATGTTCTTGTCAAGATGCCAATCGCAATATCGATGTATGGTATTCGGAAAAACAACAGCAATCGCATTCCCAATAGCCGCATCCTGATCGGTAATGATCGCTCCTGGTGCTTTACCCCCCATGCATTTGAGCCACTGCTGAAATAACCACACAAATGTCTCCTGAGTTTCGTGAGCTAACAATGCGCATCCGAACAAGCTCGATTGCCGGTGGTGATTAATACCAGTGAACGGAGCAAATGGTAGATTGAAATTGTTTGTACGATATGTGACATCAAATATAATCACGTCATGAAACTTTTCGTATGATTCTTGTGATCTTCTATCAGCCCAAAAAACACTTCTTAACGTGCAGTCATCGTCTAATTGAAAGCTCGAGAAAAAGGTCGGATCTTCAACATTTTTTCCCATAAAATGCTTAACGATTTTAGCACAACTTTTGCCAACATTGTTTTTCCTCTCAATTCTTAGATGGTCATGGACTTGTTGTGGTGTAACCAAGTGTTGTGGGCCAGCCTCGAATGAATTGACCACCCTTGCAATGTTTGCATTTGAGATCCCTTCGCCATGAAGTTGAGTCATTAAGCTCTTCACTATTGGTTGACGATGGACCTTCTTATGAGACCGATGCTTCTGTGCTTTCGATGGAGTGGATAACTCGTGATTGCTATGTTCAGGAACAAACAAACTGACTCTCCAAGTGGCCGAGTGCAGGCGGATAATCTTCATCATCGCTTTGCACTCCACCCGTATCTCACGGCGACAAACACTTTTGTTGTCCTGTACAATTTGTTTTTTCAACGGTCTCCTTTTGCCTTCCTTGCTACATACAAACATTTTCGATATGACTAAATTCTCCCTCCTTGACTTTGTACTTGATGCCTTCCTAGTTCCAAATCCCATCTTCAATGCATACCGATTATAGAATTTGTACGCATCCTCCATAGTAGGAAACTCCATTCCTACCTTTGGTGTAATTGTGTTGAAATCATCACTTTCTCGTACATCTTTTCCCAATTCAATTCCTTCCAAATGATCACCATCTCTTTCGATAACATCATCATCTCTTTCGACAGCATCATCAATTCGATCTACAGTTTCGCAATCTATCTCCATCTCCTATGATCAAAGGAATAGAATGCCATATTAAACACAAGAATCCATATATTAAATACAGAAAACGGCAATTAGAAATACAGAAAACAGTATATTAATGCAAAACTATGCAAACTTAAAGCAAATATCTTCTAAATTTTACCATGATAAACAAAAATAGTGAAGCAAAGAACATTAAGAAGGGGAAAAACCTTTCAATAACACCGTTGATAGGATGAAAGTTTGACGCAAGCAATTAACTTATTTCATCCTAGAAACAGGGAACATTAAGGTAAAGTACAACGCCTTCGTCTAAAACAAGTTGGTCGAACATTAAGGTAGTGATGTCACATCAGTCCTGGGACAATAAAATCTCTCCGACCGCCTGGCTACGTAAGAGTCATGTAATGTTAACTGAGCATAAATCTGTGTTACTCATGGAAACCAATTTCTTAACAAAATGCACAGCTTCAGACGCACTATATAGCAGAAACTCAAGAGCATTTACCCGAAGTAAATTTTAAATAAAATAAAACAAAAACCTGTCTTTCGATAGATGTAGGTTTTGCTGACCCAATCGGGATTTCTCCGGCAAGAAAGAGGGAGATTCGGGACCCTATATTTGGGATTTGGGAGAGTCGGGAGAGACAGCAAGGAACCGTGTGAGTTTTTTAATGTAGGGCAACCGGGTGAGTTTTTTAATTAAAACATCTGCTCCAATCAGACAATGACACGTGGCGGGCACCTCACAAAAAAAAAAGAAAGTGTCACCCTATATCCCGAATTCTCTCTCTCTCTCTCTCTATATATATATATATATATATATATATATATATATAGACACACACACAAACCCGACCCTAACTCGCCCAGTTTCTTGGTTCATAGCGAACCCGGCGGTCTTCCCTCACCCGGATCTGAGCTCTGGCAGCCTTCGGGAACCGGCGCCTCCCTCACCCCATCTTAGGTATCCTCATCTCTCTCTTTCCTCTTGCAGCTCTGCAAATATAAGTATATTTCTTTGTTCATTTCTTTTGTAACAGGAACACATTAAGGTATTTTTTTTCTCTTTCTTGTTTATGAACCGATCTATGTTACTTTTTATTGATATTTGCTTTCTTAATTTCGAAATGTGAATTGTATGTCCGGTGATGAGTTTGATAATGTTAATATTGTCGAGACGTAGAAAAAGAAATTTCAAGCGGTTGTTGGTGTGGATAATGATAAGGACAATGACAATGATAATGATAACGATAATATTGTTGCGATTGAGGATGAGGAAGAGGGTTTGATTGTTGAGACTGAGATTGTTGAACCGATGGTTGGAATGGAGTTTAATTCTGTAGATGAGATGATGAGTTTTTATGCAAATTATGCGAAAGAAAAAGGTTTTGCCATATGTAAAAGATCGACCAAAAAAGTGGAAGGTGTCTTAACGTATGTGATGCTTTCGTGTAATCGTTGCGGCACCACAAAGATTGAATCAAGCGACCCACTTCACATGCGCCCGAACTCAAAAACTGATTGCAAAGCTAAGATTTCTGTATTGTATAACCGTAATGGGAAGTGGTGTTTGAAAGTAGTTGAACTTGGCCATAATCATGTAATGAGTCCAGGCAAATCACGATATTACAAGTGCAATAGATATATCGAACCACGTGTAAAAAGAAGACTTCTTTTAAATGATAAAGCTGGAATTAGAACAAGAGTTTCAATTCATGTGTGGTTCAGGCAGGAGGGCATGATAAGTTGTCATTATTAGAGAGAGATGTCGAATTATATCAATAAAGTTAGGCGTTTACAACTTGGAGAGGGTGATGCTAATGCAATGCACAACTATTTTTTGAGAATGCAAAATGATAATTCCGACTTTTTCTATTTGATGGATTTGGATCAAAATGGTCAACTAAAGAATGTTTTTTGGGCGGATGCAAGAAGTAGGGCAGCATTCAAAGAATTTGGCGATGTTGTTACATTTGATACAACATATCTGGTGAACAAGTATGACATGCCGTTTGCGCCTTTTGTAGGGGTGAACCATCATGGGCACTCGGTATTGTTAGGGTGTGCTCTAATCTCAAGTGAAGACACAACTACCTTTACTTGGTTATTTGAGTCTTGGCTTACATGCATGTCTGGGTGTCCACCCAATGCAAAAATCACGGATCAAGATAAAGCCATGAAAAAAAGCAATAGAGATTGTTTTTCCTAATGCACGACACCGATGGTGTTTATGGCATATCATGAAAAATTTGCCTGAAAAGTTGAAAGGGTATAAGGATTACAAATCAATTAAATTTTTTATGAAAACTGTTGTTCATGACTCATTAACAACAGATGAATTTGATTTGAATATGCTTGGACAAAGTTTATTGAGAGATATCATTTAGAAAGCAATGAATGGTTACTTGGATTGTACGAGGAGAGGCATCGATGGGTGCCTGCATTTGTGAAAGATATTTTTTGGGCTGGATTGTCAACCAGTCAACGAAGTGAAAGCATGAATTCTTTCTTTGATAATTTCGTAAATTCGAAGACCACTTTGAAACACTTTGTGGAGCAATATGAGAATGCTTTGGCGAAAAAGGTGGAAATTGAGAGGAATGAAGATTTCAATTCATATAACACAACCTTCTCAACTGTAACTCCTTTTGATTATGAGTTCTTGGTGTTTAGGTTGTTGATATTAAGAAAGATGAAATATGAATATATGACTTGAATTAAAAGTCGGATGATTACCTATATGTTAAAGGATATTGGATTTCGTTGTTTGATAGCTATGAACATGATTCAGAATCACTTAGAGTCTTTGATAATCGCCAGATGTTGATCGGTATCCGAAATGCATGTAACTGCACGTTATTAGCGCACGCTAAGCCTACTGGCTAGCGCACGCTATCGGGAACAACTTAGCGCACGCTACGGTAAAAGATTAACGTGCTTTAAGTCAACAGTGTGGTAATATATTCGCTTTGGTTATGAATTCGTGATCGCTTTAGTTGGTTTGATCGGACTTGTGGTTAATCGAGATATTGTTGAGCCGTTGGGTTTGTGAAGTGGTTTTAGCGGTTGTTGATTATTATCGGATTGTTGTTTAATCGATTATTGTACTAGGTCAAGTTTATTGATCGGTGATTATAACCGTGCGCTATGTCATGTTCGAGTATGTTCGTGAATTTCTTGGTCGGGCCGAGGAGCTCGTAGACGAAGGCATTGTGGATCGGTAGCGGCTTCATCATCATCGTATCGGTATCGAGGCGTTATTACTTGCTCGCTTATAATATTTAATGAATGGTTTCGATTTCATTTCGCTTATAATGCATATAGCGATGATTATTATTGTGAACTCGGATATTCGGATCGCATATCGTTCTTTCGATTCTGGGAGGTAAATCATAATGTATATGCTTTATCTCAGTTATTGGTATGTTCGAGTATCGAGGTTACATTATGGTAAAGACGAGGATATGAGTATCTATAGTTCGTTGTACGTTTGGATTGCCGAGCATTGAGGATAATCGTCGGTGATGATTGGACATCGAGGTTGCTCCCGAAGGACTCGGGGCAAGTATTCCATATTGATTATGGTTTAATGTTATTTATTTTTGGTCTCGCACATTTTCTTTCATGTTGTCGAACATGAGGTCGTCTTAGTTGATTTGTCATATTGTCGTTCATGTTGCGTTGTTCATGATGATGAACATATTGTTTTGCATATGTGTATGCATATTGTGTTGTGTATGTTGTGTTGATCCGATGGGATCGCGCGATCTATGCTGAGGGCGCTGGATTGGATGTCCACCTCGTGTTGGTCCGACGGGATCATCTTGGGATCTATGCTGAGGGCGCTGGATCATTGGACGGGTTTTTTCCACCTCGTGTTGGTCCGACGGGATCATCTTGGGATCTATGCTGAGGGCGCTGGATCGTTGGATTACCCAGTATTGTGTTATTGTTGTGCATATGTATATTGTTGGTTATCCACCTCGTGTTGATCTTGTAGGATCATCTTGGGATCTATGCTGAGGGCGCTGGATCATGGGATTTCCATTGAGTATACATAGTTCTTATTGTTGTGAGCATATTGACGTGGTCATATGAGTATGCATTTGTAGGTTTTGTGTTAGGACCTTGTCCATATTGCATTGTTCTGATCTCGGATTAGACTGATATGATTATCGTGGCACATCATATATCGAGGTATGTTCAGTATTTCCTTTGGTATTTGTCTTTGATGGACAATCGGTTATCGTTTTGGGATTTGATGATGTTTTTCGATGGATCGTCTTGGTCAGTAATGGTATATTTCCGTACCGTGAGTTGGTGATGATAGTTTGAGAATCTTGAGTATTGTTTGAGGTACAGTACAGATATTATGTTCGAGTTTACTGGTTAATCGAGTACGAGATGTGAAACTGTGATAATGGTTATTCTGATGAGAATTACTTGAGTAAGCAAGGTTATGGCGGCAAGATTACGTTGGTCGTATTCTTATGTTGTATTCTCATTGGTATGTAATTATTAATGTGATGTGACGGTTATCATTGTTGGATATTATGGCTGACCCCGTCGTGGGATTTCTTTCTAGGTTCTTGGAGTATCGAGCTTGTAGCGGTCGTGAAGAGATGAGCTTCCCGGAGGATACTGGCTAGGACATGTTGTGTGCATTGAGTTCCTTGATTGGTTCTCGTATTCCGCTGCTAGAGTATCTTTATGGTTTGTCTTTTTCCGCTGCGTGAGTATTTTGAAATGACCTTTTGGTATCTGGTAACTGAGGTTGCTTTGGAAATCGTTTTCTAAACTTTTGAGTGTCGGCCGTTTGGCCTTGCGATTTCAAATGAGTTTTTACGACGGTTTTTGATAAATGGATTTTATGTATTTATGCATTTTTAAAGATAGTACCGTCGTTGGCCTCTTGGGCATTTGTAAATGATTGTGAAAATTTCCTTTAGCCTTGTGGGTTCCATCTCGGGGCCCACGGCGCTGTAATATTTCCGGTTAAATCTGGGGGTGTTACACTTTTGACATTTTTACTCCACCTCTGTAAGATATACTTGGCAGGTACTTCATCATAAATCTTTCTTTGATCATATATCTTAAGTTGATGTCTACACATTATTCCTTTGAACTCAAACAATCGGCAATTACATCTAACTTCCTTGGTGTCATTATCAAAAACCAGCTTAAAGGTTACATCAAGGTACTGTTCTTTGTCTTCCTTTGGTTTAATACGTTCACCTACTTCATATTCTGAAAAACGAATGTCTTCACTAATCACAGTCAAATGACAACAAAGCTTCTCAACTAGCTCTATCAGAAATTGTCTAAATTTCTCTCGTGTGTAAACTTTCTGAAAAAGTTTCTCAATCACCATCATATGAAGGAACCAACAACAACAACATCACAGATCCGAATTGAAGGAAGACATTATCCAACATATCTCTTTGAAGATAACAACACATTCGAAACCATCCAATTCATATCAATATCTTCATATCAACAATAACATTATCATAATCCGGTAATCCAACTCATAATCATACTTATGAACTTGTTTATATGATAATCATCAGCTCAAGAACATCATATACAATCCAAAACGAAATCTCAAAGTGAAGAGTAATTACCTTTTTGAAGGAATGGATTGATTTCCAAGGTTGAATCCATTTCCAATAATCACCAATGATTTCAAGCTTCAAACGTTGTTATGGATGATTAACTTCACCTTAATCCAGTGTTTGGAACCTCAAATATATCCCAACTCTTTCTCTCGGCTGAAAGAAGGAAAAAGGACGAAATGCTTCTCAGCACCCTTCTGTCCCCTTTTATAATATTCATTATTAGCGTGCGCTAACATCTCATGTTTAGCGTGCGCTACCGCCTTAGCGTGCGCTAACTGACTTTGTTAGCGTGCGCTATCGAAGCCCAGAGGCTACTGCCTTGCTTCGTAAACTAACTTACGTACGTAATGCCCATGCATTAACGCACGTAAACATCTCGCTTAGCGACGCAAGTCATTTACCTTAGCGTGCGCTAATACCATTGACTTGCTACGATCTACACCTACCACGAAGATGCTCGTGACCCCACAAGCCGAAATCAACCAATAAAGCCAAGATTCCTGTTGACCGATATATAGTTAGCGGCGCTAATCAACATGCATTAGCGTGCGCTAACACTACATTACAACATCCGTTGACTTATCAGAACGTGCGCCGAAAGTGGCCTGGTCCACGCGTAGATTCCTTCCGATCGGACTGCATTAGCGTGCGTTATCTTATATCCGTAGCGTGCGCTAAACCTGCACGATAGCGTGCGCTACTCATGATTATTAGCGTGCGCTAATAATGTTACACTTAGCCAATTTCCGCAATTTCTGTCCGACATCTTGACGTACCAAAAACGAACATGAGACACACTGAACACAAACACTGAATCCAAAAATATTCTTATACGACATACTCTATATCGAAAGTACGATATCCTGATACAGAATATCCTCAAATGTAAATGTCGACCAGATACGACAATTATACCGATACTAATGTCTCAGTCCTTTATTTATTTTATCCCTACTGTACAGATTCCACGCTGTACAATATAACTCGGATAAATAATATCAACAACAGTAGTAGAAATTCCGGATATTACATTCTACACCACTTAAAATAAGTTTCGTCCTCGAAACTTGCAATCTGTCATAAAACAAACAAACATACCTTGCAACCCAAAATATCCCAAAACCATCACGACAACGATCAATTATCGTCATCACCGAATAACCAAAAGAGCGTACTTACAAATACGCAGGTCGACGATCTCCTGAGATACTAGCAAGCGGTCTCACTGTACAGTCTCAATACGCTTACGATCACAATTCCCTGAGTCTCAACAAAATATATCATCTTCGGATGAAACAATCTGCCCGAATCAAATCTTGTCTGCCTGATTACATAATCAAGTCCCAATTCCGATAAGACGAATAATACACAATACATCTGCAAAACAACTGCCCAAAACAACGACACGAATCCCGAACATCAACACAAAATCCGAACGCTCAAATGATCACCAACAATGATCAACAATCAATCGAATTTATCATCGACATGATAAATTCCAATATGACCAACCAGAGGTCAAAACACAATCGAGAATACCTTCACACGGTAAACTCCAACACGATCAACACAGAACCACAGAAACAGATATACGAAAGAATAACATTCTCAAAACGACAAATCAATCACGCACAGTAGATCTCAATAAACATACCCAACTGGCGAACATTTCCCTCGGCATACGAACAACGAATCGCAAATCGACGAACATACCAATTCATACAAGGAGTGGGAACGACCACTCAATATCCAAAACAACCAGCATGGGGTCACCATCCCCAAATTTACACTTACAAAGAAATCATTCAAAGATCACTATGGTAAGGTTACGCTACTACCGCACCAATGGAATCACATAGCACCTATGTCCCGGTTTTACAAAGTCCAAAGTTCCAAAAATTACATCTGTACCGATTCTACAAAACGCAGTATAATTCTCTTGACTGATCAATCCATTGATCACCCATGGATAGCCAATGTACCATACTAAACTTCGAATATCTTTTCCTTGTACCATCGATATGATATGCCTGATGCACTAAATGCGTATGTACATCAATCACATTTTCAAAACCAGTTTGAAATCATATATTCTTGTCAAAAGACAAATTTTCGAAAAGTCTTTCAAGAGTTTGAAAACTCAAAACATAAATTTTCGTAAGACTGCGAAATCAATTTTTAAAATTAAATCGGATCGCTGGTGCGAAGTTCTCGATAAGAATTCTTTTCGAATACATACGTTTAAATAAAAAATGGAATCATGCAAATGATTGACCACAACCATACTCCTGTATACCAATTCGTCTCGTCGCAATCCACTGACATTCCAACGGAAACCACACGATCGAGTTCCAAAACCTCAATATATAGACTCCGATAAAAACTCTTTTTCCACACATGACTCGTATCGTCAACCATTTACCCATCCTGGATCACCTCAAATATGATATGACAAAACGTTGGAACAAATCAAGTAAATCAAACACGGCGAAAGACTTCCCGAGAGGTTCCATTTGAACAAGTAAACCAAAGCCTCGAAAGGCGGAAATAACATAAGTAACGATTGGTAAAGTGTTTTACAGATCTCGGGAGTTTTAGAAAATAGAAAAGTCTTTTGAAACATTAGGGTCTCAGCCCGTATCTCATTCCACATTACAAGAAGTTTAAAAAGTAGAAAACTCTTTTCGGACCTCAAGTCCTGAGTTATAAAACCATTTCAAAATCGATTGGGTCTCGGCCCAAAATCATTTTCCGTAAAACATCCGTAAGACATTCATTTTGAAAAGTATCATTTTCAAATGATCAAAAGCAGTTCATGTATCTCAAAATGAATTAACATGCTACATGTTCTTCTCAACCATGCACGATATTTCTCCCCAAATGCACAATTCCGTTCTAAAATCTAACCAACATACTGATTTCCAAAATCATAGTTTCTCAAGATCATCAATCCTGTCCCACTCTGACATCTCATACTGTAACGCATGATATCTGCTGAATCTCAAAACACATCAACTTAGAACGGCAATAAATCTTAATGAAATTCAAAAATCCAAATACTTACAGATCGTGAAGCCGACGATTCCCCGTGATACTGGCACATGTCTCGACTCTAGAAAATACTCGACACGGACATTTTCAAAACACACGTTTGCAAACTCAGTTCGACTCAAGAACACAATACATCTCATTCCAGAGAATCTCGTTAACACTATTTGGAAAAGTTATAACAAGCCCAGTACGATACTGGCAAATCCGATAACGCACAAGCCTGAGTGAACAACAAAGACTCACGGATCGAGTATTTGTCAATCGACAACTCGAATGACGCAACAAAAACACGACCCAACTCGACCCAAATGCCTAGGTTTTCTCAACCTAAGCTCTGATACCATATTCTATAACACCCTGCATTTAACCGGAATATTACGGTCACTGGGCCCCGAGATGGAACCCACAAGGCTAAAGGAAATTTTCACAATCATTTACAAATGCCCAAGAGGCCAACGATAGTACTATCTTTAAAAATGCATAAAGACATAAAATCTATTTATCAAAAACCGTCGTAAAAACTCATTTGAAATCGCAAGGCCAAACGACCGACACTCAAAAGTTTAGAAAACGATTTCCAAAGCAACCTCAGTTACCAGATACCAAAAGGTCATTTCAAAATACTCACGCAGCGTAAAAAGACCAACCATAAAGATACTCTAGCAGCGGAATACGAGAACCAATCAAGGAACTCAATGCACACAACATGTCCTAGCCAGTATCCTCCGGGAAGCTCATCTCTTCACGACCGCTACAAGCTCGATACTCCAAGAACCTAAAAAGAAATCCCACGACGGGGTCAGCCATAATATCCAACAATGATAACCGTCACATCACATTAATAATTACATACCAATGAGAATACAACATAAGAATACGACCAACGTAATCTTACCGCCATAACCTTGCTTACTCAAGTAATTCTCATCAGAATAACCATTATCACAGTTTCACATCTCGTACTCGATTAACCAATAAACTCGAACATAATATTTGTACTGTACCTCAAACAATACTCAAGATTCTCAAACTATCATCACCAACTCACGGTAAGGAAATATACCATTACTGACCAAGACGATCCATCGAAAAACATCATCAAATCCCAAAATGATAACCGATTGTCCATCAAAGACAAATACCAAAGGAAATACTGAACATACCTCGATATATGATGTGCCACGATAATCATATCAGTCTAATCCGAGATCAGAACAATGCAATATGGACAAGGTCCTAACACAAGACCTACAAATGCATACTCATATGACCACGTCAATATGCTCACAACAATAAGAACTATGTATACTCAATGAAAATCCCATGATCCAGCTTCTCAAAGATAGATCCCAAGATGATCCTACAAGATCAACACGAGGTGGATAACCAACAATATACATATGCACAACAATAACACAATACTGGGTAATCCAACGATCCAGCGCCTCAAAGATAGATCCCAATATGATCCCGTCGGACCAACACGAGGTGGAAAACCCGTCCCAATGATCCAGCCAAAGATAGATCCCAAGATGATGCCGTCGGACCAACACGAGGTGGACATCCGATCCAGCCTCAAAGATAGATCGCGCGATCCCATCGGATCAACACAACATACACAACACAATATGCATACACATATGCAAAACAATATGTTCATCATCATGAACAACGCAACATGAACGACAATATGACAAATCAACTAAGACGACCTCATGTTCGACAACATGAAAGAAAATGTGCGAGACCAAAAATAAATAACATTAAACCATAATCAATATGGAATACTTGCCCCGAGTCCTTCGGGAGCAACCTCGATGTCCAATCATCACCGACAATTATCCTCAATGCTCGGTAATCCAAACGTACAACGAACTATAGATACTCATATCCTCGTCTTTACCATAATGTAACCTCGATACTCGAACATACCAATAACTGAGATAAAGCATATACATTATGATTTACCTCCCAGAATCGAAAGAACGATATGCGATCCGAATATCCAGAGTTCACAATAATAATCATCGCTATATGCATTATAAACGAAATGAAACTGAAACCATTCATTAAATATTATAACTGAGCAAGTAATAACTTGCCTCGATACCGATACGATGATGATGAAGCCGCTACCAGTCACAATGCCTTCGTCTACGAGCTCCTCGGCCCCGACCGAAGAAATTCACGAACATACTCGAACATGACCGCAACGCACGGTTATAATCACCGATCAATAAACTTGACCTAGTACAATAATCGATTAAACAACAATCCGATAATAATCAACAACCGCTAAAACCACTTCACAAACCCAACGGCTCAACAATATCTCAGTTAACCACAAGTCTGATCAAACCAACTAAAACGATCACGAATTCATAACCGAAACAGAATATATTACCCTGCCTGTTGACTTAAAGCACGTTAATCTTTTACCGTAGCGTGCGCTAAGTTGTTCCCGATAGCGTGCGCTAGCCAGTAGGCTTAGCGTGCGCTAATAACGTGCAGTTACATGCATTTCGGATACCGATCAACATCTGGCGATTATCAAAGACTCTAAGTGATTCTGAATCATGTTCATAGCTATCAAACAACGAAATCCAATATCCTTTAACATATAGGTAATCATCCGACTTTTAATTCAAGTCATATATTCATATTTCATCTTTCTTAATATCAACAACCTAAACACCAAGAACTCATAATCATGCCATGTTCACCATCATATGAAGGAACCAACAACAACAACATCACAGATCCGAATTGAAGGAAGACATTATCCAACATATCTCTTTGAAGATAACAACACATTCGAAACCATCCAATTCATATCAATATCTTCATATCAACAATAACATTATCATAATCCGGTAATCCAACTCATAATCATACTTATCAACTTGTTTATATGATAATCATCAGCTCAAGAACATCATATACAATCCAAAACGAAATCTCAAAGTGAAGAGTAATTACCTTTTTGAAGGAATGGATTGATTTCCAAGGTTGAATCCATTTCCAAGAATCACCAATGATTTCAAGCTTCAAATGTTGTTATGGATGATTAACTTCACCTTAATCCAGTGTTTGGAACCTCAAATATATCCCAACTCTCTCTCTCGGCTGAAAGAAGGAAAAAGGACGAAATGCTTCTTAGCACCCTTCTGTCCCCTTTTATAATATTCATTATTAGCGTGCGCTAACATCTCATGTTTAGCGTGCGCTACCGCCTTAGCGTGCGCTAACTGACTTTGTTAGCGTGCGCTATCGAAGCCCAGAGGCTACTGCCTTGCTTCGTAAACTAACTTACGTACGTAATGCCCATGCATTAACGTACGTAAAACATCCTGCTTAGCGTACGCAAGTCATTTACCTTAGCGTGCGCTAATACCAGTTGACTTGATACAGTCTACACCTACCACGAAGATGCTCGTGACCCCACAAGCCGAAATCAACCAATAAAGCCAAGATTCCCTGTTGACCGATATATAGTTAGCGTGCGCTAATCAACATGCATTAGCGTGCGCTAACACTACATTACAACATCCGTTGACTTATCAGAACGTGCGCCGAAAGTGGCCTGGTCCACGCGTAGATTCCTTCCGATCGGACTGCATTAGCGTGCGTTATCTTATATCCGTAGCGTGCACTAAACCTGCAGGATAGCGTGCGCTACTCATGATTATTAGCGTGCGCTAATAATGTTACACTTAGCCAATTTCCGCAATTTCTGTCCGACATCTTGACGTACCAAAAACGAACATGAGACACACTGAACACAAACACTGAATCCAAAAATATTCTTATACGACATACTCTATATCGAAAGTACGATATCCTGATACACAATATCCTCAAATGTAAATGTCGACCAGATACGACAATTATACCGATACTGATGTCTCAGTCCTTTATTTATTTTATCCCTACTGTACAGATTCCACGCTGTACAATATAACTCGGATAAATAATATCAACAACAGTAGTAGAAATTCCGGATATTACAAAAAGGAGGCACACTAAGATTCGAATCAGTTATGACATGATGGATTGGCCCGAAGAACGTCGTTATGATAAAATGTACAATGCATTCTATGAGGTTGCTGATGTGGCCTCAAATTCTGAAGATTGGTGTGCCGATGTGATGACACAGGTGTCTTCGATGAAATTGGGGTTAGAAGAAAAGGCTAAAATTTGTGGGGATGGTGTTGTACTTTCAAATACTCGTATTCATTCGACATCACATAGGGATGATATTGTTTACGCAAAAGAGAGCACGGATATAATTGATCCCTTAGTTACTCGTAGTAAGGGGCGTCCTCCAACTAATAGGAGAGTTAGCAATGTTGAAAAAGTAGTGCAAAGAAAAACAACTGGAAAAAAGAAGAAGACTGATGCCTCGACAAACATACAGGTTTGGATATTAATAACATAATTGCATACATATATATATGATAAGTTTGGATAATTATTATTTAGGCTCTTCTAAATAAAAAAATATTTAGGCTTCTCCAAATAAAAAAATGGGAGTGCCAAAATAATAAGCTTGGATAATTATTATTTAGTTTGAATTTTTTAGGGATATGCAGAATAAGGGAATGTGGCATTTATGTCACCAAATATGCTTCCATTGACTCCATTTATGGGACATCCTACTATGGGAATAGGAGGAGGTTTTGTATTTCAACCAAATATGGGAATCGGAGGAAACTTTCAATTTCAGGTATACAATTTGTATTTTTTTCTACATGTACACTTTGCTTTTTATATATAAGTAGAACATTTATTGTGTTAACTCTTTGCTAGGGTTATTCAAATCCTTTTTGGTCTATTGGTGGAGGTGCTGATATGACTGATGGTACCTCATCCGCAACAACAAATTCAACACAAGGAGCACCGAGCACGCATGGTCTTAATTTTCCATGGGAAACTTGATGGGTTATGTTAATATTTTAATTGTATAATCGTGGAATTATTTGTGGAACTAGTTTGTGGGATTGTTTGTGGAACTGTTTTGTATGGTGATGAAACTAAGTTGTGGAATTATTTTGTATGTTAATTTGTGGAACTTTTTTGTATGTTATTTTGTCCATGTAATGCAACTATGAACCAAGAAACTGGGTGAGTTAGGGTCGGGTTTGTGTGTGTGTGTGTGTGTGTCTATATATATATATATATATATATATATATATATATATATATATATAGACTGTGAGTTCTTGTTTGGAGGCTGTGAGTTCGCCCGTGGAGGCCTTGTAGAGTTCTCTTTCCTTGTCTAGATCCGCTTTCCACGCGTCGTTGCCGATTTGGGCTCGGAGAGCTCTTTGCTCTTCTAATTCTCTGGACCTGATTCGGGCGGCTTCTGTGGCTTTGACGGACGCTTGCTTTGATTCGCTGAGGGTTTCGAGCTTGTTCGTGAGTTCGTGCAGTGTCCGGTTAGCTCGGTGGAGATCTTTTAGAGCTTGAGCTTTTGTGGTTTCTGTATTTTTGAGCTGGTCTTTGTAGTAGTCGAGTTCTCGAAGCATCATATGATGTTGTGTCTCCTTCTCCAGCACTCTCTGCACCACAAGAAAAAAAGAGTTAAAAGTAATTTCTACTTGGAGCATATAATCAGAGATTGGTAGTGTTTGCAAATATAAGAGAAATTGTATTGACCAAGTAAATTGTGAAAGTGTTTTATTTGTCTAACCAACACTTGTTTTAGATTCTGATTAAAATAATTTAGAACGAGAAGCGGAAGTTGATATTTGAAAATATTAAAAATTATTCTCTTCGTCACTCTATAAGTTTCCTATTTGACTTTTTTGGTCAACAAAACTTTGATTATGATTAGTACTATTAGAACAAAAAAAAAGTATAATCGCCTAGGCATTCGCCTAGTCGTTGATGTAGTTAGGAAATTTAAAATATTGATATAGGTATAAAATAGTCCTTAGTATCTATAGTATCTTAGCTTGTCTTCATAAGCCCCCGCCAGTCTGGACGACCGATTAATCACTCAAACGCCCAGTACAAGCGCCTAGACCATAATCGGAACGGTAGAGGACAATGTAGAGATTAATCAGAAGATTAATCGGGCTAGGCGGGGATTTTTAGAACACTAGTAGTAATATTAATAATAATAATAATAATAATAATAATAATAATAATAATAATAATAATAATAATAATAATAAATTACTGGGTGGGCCTGTTAGTGTGGACCTTGATTTTAGTAGTGAGCTTGTTATGAAAAGGGTTGTCAAAACCATTGAGCTTATGGGTGCTATTGCTAAAATTAATGATCCTCAGTGTGAGTTGTTGCTGCTTCGTGCTTGTGCCGGTATTTCCAAGTTATATTTTGCTATGCGCACTTGTTCTCCCCGGGTCTTTGAGAGTGCTCAGATTTCTTTTGATGTGGCTCTTCGTTCTTCTTTGGAGGGTATTGTCACTGCTTCTGGACCTGGTTTTGGTGATTGGCAATGGAGACTTGCCACCTTACCCATTACTTTTGGGGGACTTGGTGTATATTCTGCAGGTGATGTCTTGAACTATGCTTTCCTTGCTTCTAGACTTCAATCTGCTAGCTTACAAACTAAGCTTCTCCGACATACCGGTATTGTGACTTCTGGCCTTTCTTTTGATGATGCATTATGTACTTTTAATGCGAAAATGGATATGGACCTTTTGAGTAACCTGAGTGAGATCGCTGCCCCCAAACTCATGAAGAAATTGGCAGATATACATTTCGCACGGGTTACCGAAACGGTTGAATCCACCTTTCGCCTATCTTCTCGACAGATGGCGTTATGGAATTCGCAAAAGGAGGACTACACTTCAGATTGGCTCAGAGTGGTTCCAATATCTGGTTTAGGACAGACTATGAACGCCAGGACTTACCGATGTGTGTTGTGTTATCGGCTAGGTGTTCCCCTTTTTTTCTTTTCAGATGCCGTGCTCAGCTTGTTCCAAGGTCTTTATTGGGGATATTTATGGGGACCATGCTGTATCGTGCGCGGGTATTATTGATATTAAACATCGGCATAATGTTGTGCGTGATGTTCTTGTTGACATATGTTCTCGGTCCGGGATTTCGGCACGTAAGGAGGTTGATATTGGGCTTATTGTGGAAAGGGACAAACCCTTACGTCCAGCTGATATGTTACTTTACTCATGGGATGGTGGTCTTGATGTATGTGTTGATCTGACAGGGTCATCGCCCTTGACGCAAACTGGCATGGTTGACTTTGTGCCGGGTCATGCGGTGATTGAAGCCGCACAACGTAAACGCGTCAAGTACGAGGCTAAATGCTCGGATATGGGATATGGGTTTCTCCCCTTTTCATTATCTTCTTTTGGAGAACTTGAGAAGGATGCGGTGGCCTTACTAAAACGTATCCGAAGATTCTCAGTGACTCAAGACATTGGAGCACGTGCTGCTGCTCATATTTTTAGTAGGGTTAGCTTCGCTATAGCTAGAGGAGTGGGGGCTCAGATTGTTTCTCGGCTCCCCACTAATTTCTTGTAAACCCTATGAGTTTCTTATTTATAATAATAATAATAATAAAAATAATAATAATAATAATGCACAAGAATGGAATGTACGTACCTCAATACAATATAATTCAATCACAACCATGCATGCAGGGAGGAAGACAAGCAAATGTTGCGGAACCAAAAAAAAAAAGACAAATGGGTGAATGTGTTGCTGGATCACGTGAGGAAGAGTGTGTTCAAATAGTCATTTTGCAAATTGGTCCTCCTTTTATTCCTGAGATGCCCTTGGTGTAAATGGTGGTGTAAAATATGATGTAAGAGTATCATTACTCTTTGCCCAATAAACTAAAATTTTATTTTAAAGACTCATAGTTTGATTAGAACAATTTTTTGATCACTAGAAAATGAAGGGATATAATGAATATTTTTTGGTTTATCATGGTTATAAATTAATATTTTGAATTATTGTATGTTTGTCGTTCTAAAACAACCACATATAATTGATAAGATGAAAATTTGAATTCTTAAGGTACTAGTATAGCACCCGTGTAATTACACAGGAACACAAAAAGGAACTTTTATGTAAATATATAATATGTAAATCGTTCATTATAAGTTTCATAATACTTCTTTATAAACTACACTATTTGTTATGTCTATGATACACCACATTCTCATGGCAACCATGACCGAATACGGGTCTTGGAAGATACATACCGACATGAGAGAGCGTTTGTCGTTGACTCTTAAATATAGTCATGACAAAGCTCATAATAAGTGGGAACTGGCGTGAAATTTACCAAGAAATTATATATAATTTAGAGTTGGATAGGATCTCCGGTTGGCCAACATCATGGATAAAAAATTATTTGCTTTACTAAGAAATTATATAAATAGTTGGGCAGTTTTAGTAATTTCGGAAACTCGTATTTGAAGAAAACTCAATTCATATCTGATTGTGTTAAACTGTATTTGATGAAGTTTTAGTACCACGTTCTTTTTTTGTCTTTTTTTGTCAAAATGGTCAAAATCATTAAGTATTTAACGGTTTCTGTTAAATGACCAAAAGAAGATAATTTAATCCTTATATTTGAAAAAGAAATTACATAAATTATTTGGATATAATTTAAAATATAAAAGTAAATCCAAAACTTTCAAAAATATATAGTTGATTTCAAAAGTAGATAAATTAACAAATTTTTTAAAAATAAAAAAATAAAAAAATCACTTAAAATCACTTAAAATGATCAATTATTATTTCTAAAATTCTGTTTGTACAAAGATGAATCTACGGATTAGTATATTATTATTAAATTAATTTTCTTATATATTTAGAAATATCTCTTTGAGAATTCATAAAATCGGTAATTATATAATTAAGTAAATATAAGTTTTTTCATTTATTTTGTTATATTTTAAAACTAAAATAGACGAATTGGTTTATTCCATAGTTTTTTTATTTATTTATAAATAATAATTCAATCCATTGTTTCTACACTTTCAATAATATTTTTTATAAGATTATTTTATTTAATTGATTAGTGTTTCAGGAGAAAGTAAAAGACTGTAAATACGAGTCAATCAATTGTATTCATAACACTGATAGAGGGGCCTTTATATAGACATTACAATGAGAGTCCTTCCATACATAGGATTCATAGATAAGGTAAGACATCTAATAGGATCCTACTACCTCTAGAAGGATCTAGAACCTTCCATCTATGTATCTACAATCAGTAGGTAAGACATATCACAGGAATAATAATTCCCGGAACACTCCCCCTGTGTCGAGCACTAATACAATAATGGTGCAGAAGATGTTGTCTTCGTAAAAACCTATTCCAAGCCAAAACAAAACCCCATGGGAAAAATAAAGGCTTGATGAGGAAAAGATTGCAACGCACCAAGATAACATGTCATGTATACTCCCCCTGATGTATACATAACGACTCCCCCTGATGAGTACCTCAAATCATAGGAGTCAGATGCCAAGTTGCCCTCACAACTATACCAAGGAAAAACTCAGTGGGAAAAATACCTCTTGGTCTAAGTTGAGCAGAAGTACAACGCATCATTGTATGGATGTTCTCATAGGTCGCCTCGTTAAAAACCTTACCAAGTGAAAACCCAATGGGAAAAAACAAACCTTGGTCTAAGGACAAAAAGAGCGCGACACATCCAAAGTGCAGAGTCGCTAAAGTCTTGTCCGAAAATCAAGTTTTCTAAAGTCTTGACTTCCATGCACTAAATCAGTCATAACTTCTTCGATTCAATAGGCATCAACGAAACTATAAGAACTTATGAAAACTAGACACTCATAGCTTTTCATTCACATAAACCTAGATCGACCTGAGCAGATCACAAAGCTCTATCGAAGTTGACTCAGCAAATTACCAGACATATCCTGTCCTACTTTGCAACAATAGTCATATGTCACTCAACATGATGGATGTGATCAAATGGTTGGTTTCCTTGGAAAGTAGACACAAACCTTTCCAATGGTACCAATTTCACCATTTCCCAACAAGTGAGCTGCCCTCTAGATCATATGGGAGATAGACCAACACATTCTGGGCAAATTCGGGTATCAATTTTCAAGTGTCCTTTTACTGAGATAGAGCGAGCTTCAAGCTTCTTGTCAATCACAGACATTGCGTGAGCGCATCCTAGGCCATCATCACAGTGGTTTTACCGGATTATTACGAATGAGTACATCGATTCAAATATGAGTACATAATACCGTACTTTTCTCGTAAGACTGCATCATCACTTAAGTGAGTCAAGTCTTATGATGACTTCGACTAGTCATTGGGAATCATATAGGCATTACTTTATCGTCTCTTAAGGAAACCGTCCCTTAGATTGCCTTAAACCGATTGATGAATACGCATCATCAAGTGTCCCCAAGATCCTTTCATTCTTAACTTTGGATTTAGCGGAATCTCTTAGTCTCACAAGAGTACATCACTATAAACCCTTAGTTTTACACGCACAAGCTTCATATCTCTTCCAAATCAAGTATATACTTAGTATGCGTTCCCGACAATCACTTGTCGACGCGCTCTGTGGTCAGGAGCCACTTGATTTGAGTCTGATACACCACGAGATCCTTCCATCACTTAACTTAGTTCCCCACTAAGATAAGATTTAACCACAAGCTGCACGTCAGTTATTTGGGAAACTATCTAACTGAAAAGATAGTGGATGCTATAACATCCATTACGATAGCACAACTAAGTTTCGTGTCATCGTAGTCGATTCCAGTGCGTTCTTGAGAAACCTCGCGCCATGAGGTGAGTTTAACTCCTTCTCTCACTCGCTTTGACAAAGTATACAGATAGAGCTTATCTTTGGAGTGTCGGCACCACTTCAACAAAGGGCTATCACTTTGTTTATACTGGAGTCGCATATGTTTCCATTTTAGGCCAAGGCTACAACGTTGTAGATTTTCAACGAAGTACGGTTCTATTAAACTCACATTCCACGTCCTCATGAACCGGCTTTACTCATAGAGTACTCTTTATAGATTGGCATTCATTGAGGCGTCCCCCAATGATGACTATAATCCAGAATCACATGAGACGGATGAGTTCATTTGATCAGATGATCAAGTTTCATGTACCAAGCTCGCATACATTCTTAGCGAGAGTATTTATCGAACCAAGTGGCATCCAATACTCTATGAGATCCACGGCCTAGTAACACCATCTACCACAATTTGTGATGTTACCATATCACCATTTATAGGTGACGAACGTCCATGACCGGACACAATCCTTGCAGACATGTTTGCAACATGTATTTAATCTCGTCACTTTTGGGAACTTGGTGAGGCACAGTAGGGACAAACTACGACAATTCCAAGTCGTTCTACTCGAACATGATCGTTCGCATCTCCCCCTAACAACGGGAAGACTGGCTCATCAAAGTGACTTACGAGATCGTCTGCCAAGGTATATTTTAAGCGGACTATGAGTGAAAGCGCATGTCATATTCATCATTTATAACCTGTCATAATGCGTTGTGGTGACGCACTTTGGCACATGAACATGTGGACGATAAAGGTTTTCATTGTTAACACAATCTAGTTAACAAAATGCATATGTTTACACTTGTAACTAAGCATTTGAATGATGATAGGTATAGGTGAATATGACATGTTGACCTACGCTACATAACCGTAGCTACTGGTCTTGAGAATCCAACAAACCGCCACCATGCACCACCGGGATCGAACATAAAGAAACGATTGAACCGATGATAGGCCGTTGGTTTTATCGAACCTCTAGTGCTTTTTGAAGAGTTCACTCCCTTCACCAGCTCCGAACACCTCAAATTTTCGTGAGCATGTATAAACGGGTGTTTAGGATTCCAAAACCATCAACCTTGTGGTCAAAAACCTGTCGAAATGACATCGAACTGGTCGTTGGGACGGCTGGTGGTATGTGAAAACTTCATTTAAGTGGTTCACCTCCTTCCAAGTCTCCAAATGGCACCAAAATTTGTGATAATGTAGCATTGGATGTTAGGAAGTACTCGTTAAAATTTCACTTTAAGACTTGGTCGAAAAGTGGGTGAACCGACCTTTACAATGACTGGTCCGCAAGTTGGACAACCATAAACTCGGGTTTCATCAACTTATCAATCATTGTCAACGGAACAACATAACATATAAATATTATCACTTGAGTACGACCATCTGTGAACACCATTATAGCATCATAAGCCACCCAGGCTAATACTTATGATCATGTATGTATAAGGACTTGGTGAAAAGGGAGGACTCAGCACCATGCTTATGCGAGTCGCTACATTATCCTCTTTAGCATAGGAGGGTGTCATCTCCTATTCGTGCCAAATAATAGACTTAAATCAATGAACATGGCGAAGAAGGATCATTGGGGGGGGGGGGTCTTTGGCGTCACACATGTTTATGAAAACAAGACGCGGATGACATAAATATCATCATCGGTGAGGAGCCCTGCTCATGACTCCACCAACGTACTTTGGTGTCTTTGATCCAGCTACCTTTTTTGTTTAAAGAAAAAATGATGTCCATGGCAATACCGTGGTATATGGATCATCAAATTGTCCATACTCTGGACTATTAAAGCCTAAATGTGTCAATGTCCCAATATATCTTCTGGTTACATAAACCGATGCAAGCCGGACCATATTGACTCATGAATATTTTTCCTTTCACATATTCAATACAAGTGATGCATAAGATTTTATTTCTCACAAATCATAATGAGATGCTATGAGTGATACACTTTGGCATATGTATCATCGAGTCATAACATGGTTCAATTATTACGGAACATATGTGACTAGAAAACGCCATTCGGCATTCAACAACTTGAGCATTATACCGCTCATTGATTGTGATGACCTATTCATCATAGTCACAATGGATTTATAAACCGAAATCCAAAAATATTGTGTTCCTTGGAAATAGCTTAATATGTACTCAATTTCGCTTGCAAAATTTTACAAACATGAGCATAGCGAACACTCTAACAACATAGAGATTTTATACTAGATACGATCAAAATGATCTATCATATTGAGTGCATAACATGGCAAGGTTATATGCCTATGGGGCAAAATTACGACACAAGCATGGTGTAACACTACCATGCACACGCTCGACCTTCTTATAAGGGTGCGTATTTTGGGCTTCCCCAAGGAAACTGTTTTTCAATATTTGAAAGATGATAGTTTAGCGTACAACGCATACCAAAAACTACATCATCTATGGCAAATTCGGCCAAAAAGAGGTTGAAAAATATGTGTCATAAGACCACTTGCAAATTTAAGATGGGAACCAAGTTGTTTGGGACAAAAGTTAGCACAATCGCTGGAAATAAAATTCCGCGCAGCTTGACCTTTGTTCACTAAAATAGCGATAACTCCCTTGTTAGGAAGGCTATGGACGAACGGTCAGATGTTCTGGAAACTAGACTTCCGTATTTTTCTATCCATATATTGTGCACCACATAGATCATTAAATTCATATCACAGTGCATGTTTTAATTGGCTGTTTTAGTATTTCCCAAGTTTAGTGAGAAAAACAAGGTTGAGGCCATATCCAATGGCATAAGTGTTGATGCAAAAACATGGCAATGACAGCCATAGGTGCGTTTAAATACAGCAGGGTGTTTGATTTCTTACCTCGACTAATGATCCTTTCGGTAACTCCAACTTGGTAGACTTGCAGAGAAAGTAGGAATGTCGGTACAGCTAAGGCTGTTTAAAAACCACTGATTCCGTTTGAACTTTCAAAACATAAACAAATATCAAGGAGGATGCGCCTAGTCATGATCAAATTGTAGACAAAATCCACCAAAGTGCATCAAATCAACCAAGTATTTTAATTCTCAATTTGCAAGTATACGTCATAATAGCCATGTTATATAGATACAACGCGGTGCATCATAATTAAGCATTTTGAACCATGAGACATAATGAATATACCATAACCAACTTGTCTTGACCATCCAATAAGATCGACTAAACATAGTCAAATGTATAAGGCACATGCCTTTACAAATACTCGGAGAAGTATTCGGACCTATAGTCATACGAGCTATAATCGAGGTCAACGAATTCATGTATTTACCGCAATATGCCATTGCTTTACATGTTGAAATTAATGAGAATTACTCGTACATTCTTTCATATATCATATTGCAAGGAGACGGTGCATGTCTACACTCACATGCAATATTTTATTTTAATAGGAAGAAAGATGGAGTTTTCCAAGTATGATATTGGGTCAAGACCAACGTGATGGTCGCTCAATTCAACGTGACAAATCTGTCACAAATCGATTTTAACCACGACATATCCGTCGCAATCGATGTTTGTCCCATTTGTACGTCACAAATCCGTGACTAATCATGAACAAGTCATAACTTTACCGTTACTGACAATGTTCGTTTTATTTAATTGTTGGTTTAAAATCGACAAAACGGCGATGTCAAATCGCACCCAAACCGTGGTGTATGCAACAACCACAAATATCGGCTTTCAACAATTATCCGTGACTCCCCCTAGGACCGTCACACAGTTTACTTCGACATACGAGAGTGATACCACCTCTCATAGTCTCATCCACCGCAAGTAGCGTGGGAGATAAAGAACCCAAATACCCAATTCCCCAAAAAAAATTTCCCAAAAGAGAGGAATTGAAAAACGGGAACTTTAATAAAATCTTACGGGTACTTGATTCCATATTTGCTTTGGTCCTTGAACGGGAGCTTCTCTCCATATGAGCAACATATTTTCATGATAACCGGTTCCATATTTACTTTGATCCTTGAACGGGATAACAAATATGGCTTTTTTCCATAGCGTGCACATCATCATGAGCAACGTATTTTCCTATATGCACGTAAAACATAAACATGGTAAGATTCATAAGTGTACAAATCAATGAACAAATGAATCATTAAGTAGGAAAAGATGGAGAGTTGAGAAACGCCCGGAAAGGGCTACTGGGCTCGATAATCGGCCGAAGAAAGGACTCGAGCGCGGCGATGCAGCAGCTCGGTATTGGATGAGGTTGGATCTCCAAATTTCCTCGTAAAAATCTACTTCTGTTCGGCGGCATATTCAGTAGTCAATATTACTCAGAATCCGATCTCCAACGTTGAATATACAGATATTTGTGTTGGGAAGTTGCTGTAAAAATTTCACACCGATCCGACGGTTAACGAATCGGAAAACATGTTTTTGGTACGACTGCGCTGTGCAGAAAATTTACGCGCGGAAATTCTCGTCTCTCGTTATTTTTTTTATTCTTTCGCGTACAGTTTCATCGAGAAATATGGTTCCGAATCAGATCTTCACCGTTAAATTTGTAGTTCTTGCTACATGGTTGAGAGGGTAAAAAAAAATCTGATTTGTTGCAACTGTCGGGTCGGGTCGATCAACAGCGGGCGCGAACGGGATGGAGGAATCCGATCTGGTTCACGGGTTTGGGAGACGAGCTGGCCGGAATCTAGGAAACGAGTCGCGTACGGGCTGGACACGATCGGGCCAGGGTCTCTGGTTCTCGGCGGCGCGACTGGAATTAGAACTGGTACAGATTTGGATTCCGACGACGGCGGTGGGATGATGATGGTTCTTAGTGGGTCGGACGACGGGAGTCGCGTGGCCGAAGGTGGATGCTGGGGTTCCGGCTTCTGTTCACGGGTGATAGGATTCTCTGTTCACGGGTGGCGGGTCTGGTCGCGTCGGAGCAGGAGTCGGGGAGCGTGGCTCTGCCTGGGAACAGATCTGTTCGCGTTCGATCTGGGGGCGGCTGGGGGTGACGTCTGATCTGGTATGGATCAACTGCGGCGGCAGGGTGCAGATCAACAAGCCAGCAGCGGATTCGTGAACAAGATGACCGGAAATTAGGGTTCTGGGTCCGATTTTTTTTTTCGGAATTTCTGTTTTTTTTTTTGGGATTTTCAGAAAAAAAAAAACGGGAGAGAAAAAAAAATTCTTACTCAGTTGGGGAGTACGTGCTGATAACGTGTTTCAGGAGAAAGTAAAAGACTGTAAATACGAGTCAATCAATTGTATTCATAACACTGATAGATGGACTTTTGTATAGGCATTACAATGAGAGTCCTTCCATACATAGGATTCATAGATAAGGTAAGACATCTAATAGGATCCTACTACCTCTAGAAGAATCTAGAACCTTCCATCTATGTATCTACAATCAGTATTAGGTAAGACACATCACGGGAATAATAATTCCCGAAACAATTAGGACTTCAAGTACCTTTTTACTTATATATATATATTCAACACTTCTTTTGCAATACTCCCAAATATCTTTCATTTGAGTTGATATTTCTTTTATTGATATACCTAACTATAGTGACTAATTAATTAGTGGAATATATAATATTTATGCGAGATTTTAGGTTTAAGTTTCTAATATATAGTGCACACTATTTTATTAAATTTCTCTTTATTTGGGATTTATATTTTTTAATTAATGAAAATATGAAATATTTTTGCAAATATTATCAATTCCTACTTATTCATAATTCATATTCCTTAATTCGTAAAAAAATTAATAAGGTAGGTAGGAGTTATTTGAGGTATAATATAATGTAATTAATGCAATGGTGATTAGGCCTCAGCTGATGCATGAGAGGCTGACACATAAGCACGTGAAGCACCAGCAAAAGACATGTGGCAGCCGAAGCATGAGAAGCTGCCACTTAGGCTCAGCGTATTCTGCATTAGTATATAGGGGAGATATTCTAATGTACGGAAGAAATTATTTTAAAACTCTTGTTTAACTTTGTGAAGTTGTGGAAAAAACTTAAGAGCCTGTATTCAATTCTGATTTTAAAAGATTTTTAACGGATTAATAATAATCTATGAATTTTAAAAGATTGTAGTTGATTTTAATTCTACGCATATTCCCGCAAAGTTGACGTAAAATCCTATAGAGTCTAACATACTTGACTCCCACTTAGGTAGAGGTTTTGACAAATCCTTCAAAATTTCATAGATTTTAGCCGGATTTCAAAAAGTACAAAAAACACTAACAAATCCACTAAAATCCATCATTTTATGAAATCCAAAAAAATCCTTAAGTATTTGAATATCATTAGATTTTAAAGGATAATTCAAAATCTTAATTGAATATCTCCAAATTTTTAAGGATTATTTAAAATCTTGATTGGATACACCTAGATTTTAAAAGACTTTTTAAAATCATTATCGAATACCACCAGATTTTAATGGATTTTTTAAAATCCAAATTGAATACACATGAGTTTTTAAAATAAAAAAAAAATCAATTAAAATTCATATTGAATACACCCGGTAGGGAATTTTATTATATGAAGATGTTTATGAATACACTCCACAAACAAACAATTTATTTTGATGAGGTTACTTTAACGTCATATGTTGGTTAAGTGGTGAAGATTGTTTTCTGTTCTGAAATTTTCAAGTGAATGTATGAAGTTTACTTTATTTAGTATAATCTTTTTTTTCTTAGAAATATGTTGAAAATTAATTTGTATTTTTCTTTTTTTATTTTGTAACATACACCCGATCATGACTTTTTTTGTAATACTTAGTTTTTTTGTTCAAGTTAGTCAAAAAAATATACGTCGATGACTAATCATTAGATAATTTTATTTTTTTGAAAATTTATATCCAGTAAACTGGTTAAAAAAATTAGATCTATTTATCTTGATTGGCATCTGAATTCGATCCACGTCATACTTATAAGAAAAAGAATGAGATCTACATTATTATAACTGTTTCGGGAATTGTTATTCCCGGGATGTGTCTTACCTAATATTGATTGTAGATACATAGATGGAAGGTTATAAATCCTTCTAGAGGTAGTAGGATCCTATTCCATGTCTTACCTTATCTAGGAATCATATGTATGGAAGGACTCTCATTGTAATGCCTATATAAAGGCCCCTCTATCAGTGTTACGAATACAATTGATTGACTCGTATTTACAGTCTTTTACTTTCTCCTGAAACACGTTATCAGCATGTAGTCCCCAAACTGAGCAAGAAAGAAAAATCTCCTCCCGTTTTTCTGAAAAGTTCCAAAAAAAAAAAGTTGCGGCCGAAAACTCTAATTCCCGCCGCGCCGTTCCCCCGATCTGCAAACCAAATCGCCGACAACACCGCCTGAAATCCTAGCCTCCGACAAATCTCAACCCCAATCGCCTGAACCCGTCGCCTCCTTTCCGCGCACAGCTCGAATCTGCCGTTTTCCTCCACCACAGCCGCGTCTGGAACCCTGCAATTAGTCGTATTCCTCCGATCCAAACCGCCGGTCGTCTTCATCAGAGATCCGTCTTCACCGCGTAGAGCCAACCTCATAGCCTGGTCCGCTTCGTCCGCCTCAGATAGGGTTCAAGATCCGATCGTGAGACTCAGTGAAATTTAGCCCGTCACCTGCCCTAATCCATACCCGTAACAACTCTTCTCTTCTGACCCGAACCTGTCCACGGCACAGGAGTAGAAAACGGACCTATTTTTTCCTAGTCTCCTCCCAGCCCGTTTTTCTGAGACCAGATCAGCTTCAGTTGGAACCCGACCCGGTTTTCAGTATCCGCTTCATCAAATCGGATTTTTACACACAAAAAAATGAGGAGATCCGACCCGATCCACCGAGCTCCATCCCGATCGCCCGCGCTATGCCAAACCCGCCTCCCACGCCCGATCGAACCGAGCTCCGTCGTGATCAGTCTAGTCCGGATCTACCCAGCCGACTGTTGCCTAAAGCTGCGACCCGATCTGATCGAAGCACCGCCGGATCGGCCAAAGGCTTTACACATGTGATATTCACTGTTTGAAAATCTAGTGCCGTCGATTGGCCTCCTACAGGCCGGACCCCAGGTGCAGTAAAGACAAAACCTATCAAAATCGAAAGAAAAAAACGAGAGACGAGAATTTCCGCGCGTAAATTTTTTGCACAGCGCAGTCGTCCCAAAATCATGTTTCCCGATTCGTTAACCGTCGGATCGGTGTGAAATTTTGACAAAAACTTCCCAACATATATATATATATATATATATATATATATATGGAGATCTGGCCTCATCCAATACCGAGCTGCTGCATCGCCGCGTCCGAGACCTTTTTTGGCCGATTAACGAGCCCTGCTGCCTTTTTCGGGCGTTTTTCAACTCTCTATTTTCCTAATTAATGGTTCATTAATCATTAACTTGTATGATTATGAATCTAATTGTGTTTATGCTTTACGTGGCATATATGAAAATATGTTGCTCATGATGAGGTACACGCTGTGGAGAAAAGCCAAATTTATTATCTCGTTCAAAGGTCAAAGCAAATATGGAACTAAGTACCCACGTAAGATTTTATTAAAGTTCCTGTTTTTCAATTTGTCTCTTTTGGGTTTTTTTGGGAATCGAGTATTTGGATTCTTTATCTCCCACACTACTTTGCGGTGGATATACTATGAGAGGTGGTTGTAACATCCCCAAAACCATATGGGAATATTACACGCCGTAGACCCTTGCCACAAGGATCTACCAGGCTAAACATCCATAAACGACCAAATGCTTGCCCGACCAGGGTCAAACAATAAAATTATACGGACCGATATGGTCACTTACACGTGAATACACAGACCGATGAGGTCACACAACCCAATCGATAAAACTGACTTAAATAACATTACCCACACAGGGGTCGAAATACAATACAGCGGAAGACTGAAATCAATTCTGACAACACAACAAAATCATAATAACTCTAGACTCATGATTAGTATCGCAGCTCGTCATCCTCTTGTGCCAATCCCGTGATCGCCTCCGAATCTGCATGTACCGGACGCAAACAGACATCCACCCCCGATTACTCGGGGTTAGTAAAACTCCACCGCTTTACTAGTGCAAGTTTCAAATAATACGAAATATAACCGCAACTAATAATCGTGAATCAAATATGACAATCAAGTCTCAAAATATCCACAGGAGGTTTTCTCAAGGAAAGATAAGCTATGAAGCATTCGAAAATAAGATTATCACCTCGAAAATTTTAGAATTTCAAAACTTTTCGAAAGTCTTAGTGGTCTTAACTCAAATCTCAAAATTGTATTACAACAATTTACAAGATTTAAAACATTTCCATAAATCTCATGGGGCTCGGCCCAACATTCTTTTCTTAAAACTTTCTTACACAAAAAGTTTGATTTACAAAACATGGTTCGTGACACCGTGATCCCCTGTCACGTGTCTCCGTAAGTTCAACAACCCGCACGGACTTAACCAATCACAACAATCACAACAATCAATCATGCTCATGACTCCGTGATCGCTTGCCACGAGTCTCCGTAGATTCAACAACCCACACGGATCGAGCAAACACAACAATCACAACAACCAATCATGCTCATGACTCCGTGATCGCTTGCCATGAGTCTCCGTAGGTTCAACAACCCACACGGATCGAGCAAACACAACAATCACAACAATCAATCATGCTCATGACTCCGTGATCGCTTGCCATGAGTCTCCGTAGGTTCAACAACCCACACGGATCGAGCAAACACAACAATCACAACAATCAATCATGCTCATGACTCCGTGATCGCTTGCCACGAGTCTCCGTAGGTTCAACAACCCACACGGATTGAGCAAACACAACAATCACAACAAACAGTCCCGACCCCGTGAACCTGTGTCACGTGTCACCGTAGGTTCCGTCGAACCCGCACGGTTGGACGTCCGTGTCTGATTCGATGGACTGTGCCATGAATCATCGTAGGCCTCGCTGACCCGCACGATTGGACCTCAGCACCACACACTAAGTTCCGATCCCATGGACTCGTGCCATGAATCCTCGTAGGCCCCGGCCGAACCCGCACGAGTGAACCTAGCGTTCAAAGACATCACATTCGCATTACATACAACAATGAGCACAATTAATCAATCACCTTGATCACCACAAAATCATACATTGCACGCACATAACACAACCTCAACACTCGCAACAACTATCATCAATCAACGACATTTAACCAACATAACACACATTCGGTACACAATACATTGCACAACCACGTGTACAACCATCTCATATGTACATCGCAATCCTGCACAAATGGCACAACGCCTAACACGTATACTAATATAACACTATTATCACAAAGCCTTCAAATTTCGGAAAACACAACCAACTCAAACGGAATATACTTACGAAGGCACGCAAAATCATCATAAATCTCATACGTGATTACTAGTCGCAAGATACAATTCGTATAGTAAGATACTTGCCTTAATAACCGCTACCGAACGCTCCGAAGAACACGGTTCGACCGGGAAGCTCGGACCCCAAAGAAGGCAACGAACGGAAGGGTTCCGACTCGAGTTCTTCACAAGAATTCGTTCCTAAGTCACAACGATATCAATTCAATCACAATTCTACGAAAACGTATGGAACTTCCCAAGTTCTACCCATTGAAGCATTTTATCGGACACTTTGAGGGCGTAGTCCAATTTAATCGATTATTCAAAGAAATACTCAAATCCGTTCCACAAAACTTCAAGGGTATTGAATGATTACGAGTTTACCATCAAGTTATAACAATAATATGAATCAAAACAAAGCAAATAGGCCAAAACACCAAGAAACCTCAAGAACATCCAAAAACCAAAAGTTTAGGTGTTCTTACCTTCGATCCGGTGGAAGATGATGTTAATCCATGATTACAACTTCCAAAACATGTTGATCTATGTCATATCTATCCAAATCCATCCATTATTGACGAAGAAATGCGAAGAAACGAAGAAAAAGGGTGAAAATGGCGGATGACTCGGTCCAGTGCCCTTAAATAGCCGACTGCCGGCAGGGACTCGACCGTGTCTCGCTAGACACGGTCGCGTCGCCCGATAGTGACCCGTCCGACTGACTTCGGCATGACTCGACCGTGTCACGAACACGGCCGGGCGTGCCAGCTTGGTTCTCGCTTATCCGGAAGAGTTCGCACGGGCCGTGTCGACGACACGTCGGTCCCGAGACAACTCCGGCATTTCCGGACGAGTACGGCATGGGCCGTGTCGGACGACACGGCCGAGTTCGCCGGCAAGGATCGCCAATAACGAGCGGGTGAGCTAAAACGACCATAACTCTCTCGTCCGGACTCCGATTGACTCACTGTTCGAACCATTGGAAAGCTAACTCGATGCTTTATAATATTGCAAAGATTCAGAATTTTTTGGAGTTTCCAAGAATTTATGGTGATTTTTACAAGGCCGAACTCATACTTAGAAAAGTCGTTTAGTAATCCTGAACTCAACAAAACGATACCGAAACTCGAACCTGAATACGAACCGAAGATACGGTTACGAAGTACTCACAAAGACGAATCTAAGAGCTAGTAGAACACACAATTCCGACCACCCGAAGGCTCGAAATTCGACAACGGAAGGTAATTACCCCAAACTTTGGGAAATTACGAAAATGGCCCAAATGCCCGAAAATCACCATACGACAACGAATAATCAAACCGAAGCTCACAACACGTATAACAACGTTAAATGAACTTACGAAAAACCCCAAACGACAGTTTCGAACGAGATTCGCAAGAACCGAACTCAAGCGCGGAAAAGTCGCTAAAAAGCACGGAACTCAACAAAGCAGCACCGAAACGAACTCGGATGATAAAAAGTGCAGAATTAAATATTCTCCGAATGACGAAATGGTCAAAAGCGAGTTTTCGAAACGGACCTCCGCCGAAAAATGAAAATTACCGGAAATCCGAAATTGCGGATATTACATTCTACCATCCTTAAAAGAAGTTTCGTCCCGAAACTTAAAATAAAACATCAGGGTAGACTACAAACAAAACCAAAAAGTTCACGCAACAAATATCAATCTCTACTCGAATTACAACACAAATACAACACGCAACTATGCTACTGGGCACCACTGAGCTCTCCACGCGTAGGGGCGGGATCTAGGCTTCCGAACATCTCAACGACGGTCTCGCAGTGTACCGCCTGATGTCCCACATGTCCACATTTGAAACAGTTAACTTGCGGCGAGCGACAATTCTTACGAGTATGGCCCACACGGCTACATTTGAAACATAACTTCACGCCGATTGTCTTACTCGGCTCGTGGGTAGGATTCTTAGACTGGTCAACCGAACGAGGAGTGCTCCCAGAAGGAAACTGTGAAGCAACAGGCTCACGGATCTCACTTCTCTGGCCTCTTGAAAAGTTACTCGAGGTCTTCTGCCTCTTACCTCCTGAGCTACCCTCCGACATGGAAATGCCATCTCGATGGCTAGAGCTTGATCCTGATAATCTTTCAAGGTGGTACACATGAGCGGAGCCATACTCTCACGGATATGGGGTTTCATGCGCATATTGAAGTATCGGACCTTGTCCGCTTCACTTCTCACTTGATCACGAACATAAGCCAGCTGTCGATTAAAATCGACTATCGCCTGGGATATCGACACATCCTGGGGCGTGGCCGAGAAAAACTCAACGATCCTGCGTTCACGAACAGGTAACGGGCAATACTCTGCCTCCATGGCAGTCTTAAACTCAGCCCATGTAGGTGTACGATCTGCAGGCACTACGGCGTGCCACCAGTCTGCAGCTTCTTTGTCGAGTAGGTACTGAGCAATGGGTACCCTCCTATCATCCGGACAAGCTACAACATCAAATATTCTGTCCAACTGGAAGAGCCAGTTTTCCCAACCTAACAAGTCATACGAACCCACAAAACGGGGCGGCCGCATCTTCATCACATCTCGTAACCACTTACTAGTTCCGTTATCGCTATTTGGATTCTCATCCCGACGTACGGCCTGATTCATCTGCACTAACTGGTCAACCACCTGACGAAGGATGGTGGCGGCGCTAACGTCAATATTAACGCTAGTCGAATGTCCCCGATCATGACCGAGCTGATTGGTACTCGGCAAGGAGGGAGTCGCCCTCTCCTGCTCTCGATTACGACCACGACCACGACCACGGCCACGGCCTCGACCTCGACCCCTTAGCATACTGAACGGACAACCAATCAGAATAACAAGATAAAACAAACCTCACATAATCGACATAAGCCCACAATTAGCAGCACAATGCAATATTCACACGTTCACATTGACAAAGATGAACGACCTATACTACAGCATACATGGTTAAAACATTAAGCATACCATTGTGGTCCAACACCGGTAATATTTAAAAAAATAAGTTTATCGAGGTATTTGTTCGAATGATAATATAAAAAAAAATTCGCGAGTTCGAAAGATTTTGCTGGGGTGAAATTTTGAAAGCACTTCGTTTAATACCTCGGTCATTTAATCAAAACCATGTATCTCAACATTTAGAAAACACTAAAACATTCTCCGGCGAGCACAACAATACTACAAACTTATCACAACCATTTAGCCTCAACACATGGACATAAGAAGTTCAAAATTCCGAAAACCAAAAATTGTTCTGCAAAATAAAGATTTCCCAAAATCCTTTAGTTCATAAACAAAACGACGGCGATATTTTACAATGTCTGAAGTACTTCTAAACACATTTTTCAAATACCGTCTGATGGTGTCATTTGAAAATACACGGCCCATTTGTCAAAATTTACAAATTTTAAAAATCCGTATAAACCGTGGTTTGACCGAACCACCAAAATATTTTCCAAAAATCGATTTCTACAAAAATTCTCAAACTGTAAAGTTCTTCAGAAAATATTCTTAAAGTTACCCATAGCGGACATAAATTACAACATTCCAAAAACAGTCGAACCGTGTCGTCCGACATGGCCCGTGCCGAACTCTTCCGGATAAGCCAGAACCGACTGCCGACACGCCCGACCGTGTTCCAGGACACGGTCGAGTCATGCCGAGTCGCTGTCGTACGGGTCACTATCGGACGACGCGACCGTGTCTAGCAGGACACGGTCGAGTCCCTGCCGGCCAGGGTCGGCTATTTAAGGCCTGGACCGAGTCATACCCGGCATTTTCCACTTTTCTTCGTTCCTTCCGCGATTTTTCACCATAGATCGATGGTTTTGAGTAAAATCAACTTATATAAACATGTTTTGGAAGTTGGAATCATGGATTAACATCATCTTCCACCCGGATCGAAGGTAAGAACACCTAAACTTTTGGTTTTGGATGTTCTTGGGGTTTCTTGGTGTTTTGGCCGATTTTCTTTGTTTTGATTGATTGCTGATGAAACTTGATTGTAAACTCGTAATCATTCAATACCCTTGAAGTTTTGTGGAACGGATTTGAGTATTTCTTTGAATAATCGATTGAATTGGACTACGCCTTCAAAGTGTCCGATAAAATGCTTCAATGGGTAGAACTTGGGAAGTTCCATACGTTTTGAGAATTGTGATTGAATTGATATCGTTGTGACTTAGGAACGAATTCTTGTGAAGAACTCGAGTCGGAACCCTTCCGTTCGTTGCCTTGTTTGGGGTTCGAGCTTCCCGATCGAACCGTGTTCTTCGAAGCGTTTGGTAGCGGTTATTAAGGCAAGTATCTTACTATACGACTTGTATCTTGCGACTAGTAATTACGTATGAGATGTATAATGACTTTGCTTGCCTTCGTAAATATGTTCCGTTTGAGTTGGTTGTGTTTTCCGTAATTTGAAGGCTTTGCGATAATATTGTTATATTAGTATACGTGTTAGGCGTTGTGCCATTTGTGCAGGATTGCGCCGTACATATGGGACGGTCGTACACTTGGTTGTGTAATGTAATGTGTACCGAGCGTGTGTTATGTTGTATATGTGTCGTTGATTGACGATAGTCGTTGCGAGTGTTGAGATTGTGTTATGTGCAGGTGATGTACGATTTTGTGGTGATCAATGTGATTGATCAATTGTGCTCATTGTTGTATGTAATGTGAATGTGAATGTGAATATGTGTGACCGCTAAGTTCACTCGTGTTGGTTCGACGGGACCTACGAGGATTCGTGGCAGTGGACTACGGGATCAGAACTTAGTGAGGTACTGAGGTCCAATCGTGCTGGTCTGACGAGGCCTACGGTAACGCATGGCAGTGGACCATGAGTTTCGGACACAGTGCATCTAACCGGGTGAGCTCGACGGGGCTTACGGTGACACGTGGCAGTTGGACTACGGTGTCAGGACTGTGTGTGTGATTGTTGTGATTGATATAGTCCGTGCGGGTTGTTATGCCTACGGAGACACGTGACAGTGGATCACGGTGTCGGAATTGGTTATGTTTGGTTAATAGTCCGTGCGGGTTGTTGAACCTACGGAGACACGTGACAGTGGATCACGGTGTCGGAGTTGATTATGTTTGTTTAATTGTGTGTGATGTAGTCCGTGCGGGTTGTTGAACCTACGGAGACACGTGACAGTGGATCACGGTGTCATGAGCATGATACTTTTCAAATCAAAGTTTTTAAAGGAAAAGTTTTAAGAAATAATGTTGGGCCGAGCCCCACGAGATTTATGGAAATGTTTCCGGTATTGTAAATTGTTGAATTATGAAACGAGTTTTGGGTTAAGGCCCTTAAGTTTTTCGAAAGGTTTTGTGAATCAGGACATGAGGTCTTAAGGTTTTGAAATTCTAAAAATTCCCGAGATGATAATCTTATTTTCGAATGCTTCATAGCTTATCTTCTCTTGTGAAAACCTCCCGGGAATATTTGATACTTGATTATTAATTGCTTGTTACATTTCGTATGATTTGATACTTGCACTAGTAAAACAGTGGAGTTTTACTAACCCCCGAGTAATCGGGGGTGGATGTCTGTTTTGCGTCCAGGTACATGCAGATTTAGGGGAGCAGTCACAGGATTGGCACAAGAGGATGACGAGCTGCGATACTAATCATGAGTCGAGAGTTATTTTGATTTTTGTTGTGTTGTCAGAGTTGATTTCAGTCTTCCGCTGTATTGTATTTCGACCCCTGTGTGGGTAATGTTATTTAAGTCAGTTTTATCGATTGGGTTGTGTGACCTCATCGGTCTGTGTATTCACGTGTAAGTGACCATATCGGTCTGTATCATTTTATTGTTTGACCCTGGTCGGGCAAGCACTTGGTTGTTTATGGATGTTTAGCCTGGTAGATCCTTGTGGAAAGGGTCTACGGCGTGTAATATTCCCATACAGTTTTGGGGATGTTACATCAACAAAACGACACCGAAACTCGAACCTGAATACGAACCGAAGATACGGTTACGAAGTACTCACAAAGACGAATCTAAGAGCTAGTAGAACACACGATTCCGACCACCCGAAGGCTCGAAATTCGACAACGGAAGGTAATTACCCCAAACTTTGGGAAATTACGAAAATGGCCCAAATGCCCGAAAATCACCATACGACAACGAATAATCAAACCGAAGCTCACAACACGTATAACAACGTTAAATGAACTTACGAAAAACCCCAAACGACGCTTGAACGAGATTCGCAAGAACCGAACTCAAGCGCGGAAAAGTCGCTAAAAGCACGGAACTCAACAAAGCAAAGACCAAACGAACTCGGATGATAAAAAGTGCAGAATTAAATATTCTCCGAATGACGAAACGGTCAAAAGCGAGTTTTCGAAACGGACCTCCGCCGAAAAATGAAAATTACCGAAAATCCGAAATTGCGGATATTACAGTGGTATCAGTCTCATATATCGAAGTAAATTGTGTGACGGTCCTGGGGGAGTCACGGATAATTGTTGAAAGTCGATATTTGTAGTTTTTGCATACACCATGTTTTGGGTGCGATTTGACGTCGCCGTTGTCGATTTAAACCAACAATTGAACAAAATGAACATTATCGGTAATAGTAAAGTTATGACTTGTTCATGATTAGTCACGAATTTGTGACGTACAAATGGGACAAACATCGATTGCGACGGATATGTCGTGGTTAAAATCGATTTGTGATAGATTTTGTCACGTTGAATTGAGGGACACCACGTTAGTCTTGACCCAATCCCATACTTGGAAAACTCCACCTTTCATCCTATTAAAATAAAATATTGTATGTGGGTGCAGTCATGCACCGTCTCCTTGCAATATGATATATGAAAGAATGTCCGAGTAACTCTCATGAATTTTAACATGTAAAGCAATTGCATATTGCGGTAAATACATGAATTCGTTGACCTCGATTATAGTTCGTGTGACTATAGGTCCGAATAATTTTTCAAGTATTTGTAAAGGCATGCGACTTACACATTTGACTATGTTTAGTCGATCTTATTGGACGGTCAAAACGAGTTGGTTATGGTATATTCATTATGTCTCATGGTTCAAAATACTTAATTATGATGCACCGCGTTGCATCCATATAACATGGCTATTATGACGTATACTTGCAAATTGAGAATTAAAGTACTTGGTTGATTTGATGCACTTTGGTGGATTTTGTCTACACTTTTGATCATCACTAGGCGCATCCTCCTTGGTATTTGTTTATGCTTTGAAAGTTCAAACGGAATAAGTGGTTTTTAAACAACCTTAACTGTACCGATATTCCTACTTTCTCTGCAAGTCTACCAAGTTGGAGTTACCGAAAGGATCATTAATCGGGATAAAAAATCGAACATACTGCTGCGTTTAAACACACCTATGGCTCTCATTGCCATGTTTTTTATCAACACCTATGCTAGTGGATATGGTCTCAACCTTGTTTTCTCACTAAGTTTGGCAAAAACTAAAGCAGCCACTTAAAACATGCACTGTGATCTGAGTTTAATTATCCGTATGGTGCACAACCTATGGATAGAAACATACTCAAGTCTAGTTTCCAAAACATCTGACCGTTCATCCATAGGCTTCCGAACGAGGGAGTTACTTCTGTTTTAGTGAACAAAGGTCAAGTTGCACAAAATTTTATTTTCCAGCGATTGTGCTAACTTTTGTCACAACCAACTTGGTTCCCATCTTAAATTTGCAAGTGGTCTTATGATACATATTTTTCAACCTATTTTTGACCGAATTTGCCATATATGATGCAATTTTTGGTATGCAATTTTTGGTATGTGTGGTACGCTAAACTGTCATCTTTCAAACGTTGAAAAATAATTTCCTTGGGGAAGCCCAAAATACGCACCCTTATAAGAAGGTCGAGCGTATGCATAGTAGTTTTACACCATGCTTGTGTCGTAATTTCGCCCCTTAAGCATATAATTTTGTCATGCTATGCATTCAATATGATAGATCATTTTGATCGTATCGCGTATAAAATCTCTATGTTGTTAGAGTGTTCGCTATGTTCATGTTTGTAAACTTTTGCAAGCGAAATTGAGTAAGTATTAAGCTATTTCCAAGGAACACAATATTTTTGGATTTCGTGTTATAAATCCATTGTGACTATGATGATTAGGTCATCACAATCAATGAGTGGTATAATGCTCAAGTTGTTGAATGCCAAATGGTATTTTCTAGTCACGTATGTTCTGTAACAATTGAACCATGTTATGACTCGATGATATATATGCTAAAGTGTATTACTCATATCATCTCATTGTGATTTGTGTATTGGAAATGTGAAAAGAAAAAATATTCATGAGTCAATATGGTCCGACTTGCATCGGTTTTTGTAACCAGAAGATGTATTGGGACATTGACACATTTAGGCTTTAATAGTCCTAAGTTTGGACAGTTTGATGATCCATACACCACGGTATTGCCATGGACATCATTTTTTCTTTAAACAAAGAAGCTAGATGGATCAAAGACACCAAAGTACGTTGGTGGAGTCATGAGCAGGGCTCATGACCGATGATGATATTTATGTCATCCGCGTCTTGTTTTCATAAGCATGTGTGATGCCAAAGACCCCCCCAATGATCCTTCTTAGCCATGTTCATTGATTAAAGCCTATTCTTTGGTATGATTAGGAGATGACACCCTCCAATGCTAAAAATAATAATGTAGCGACTCGCATAAGCATGGTGCTAAGTCCTCCCTTTTCACTGAGTCTTTATACACACATGATCATAAGTGTTGGGGTGGCTTATGATGCTATGATGGTGTTCACAAATGGTCGTACTCAAGTGATAACATTTATATGTTATGTGGTTCCTTTGACAATATTGATAAGTTAATGACACCTGAGTTTATGGGTGTCCAAATTACGGATCAGTCATTGTAAAGGTCGGTTCACCCACTTTTAGACCAAGTCTTAAAGTGAAATTTTAATGAGTACTTCCTAACATCCAAGGCTACCTTCTCACAAATTTTGGTGCCTTTTGGAGACTTGGAATGAGGTGAACCACTTAAATGAAGTTTTCACATACCACCAGCCATTCTAACGACCAGTTCAATGTCTTTTCGATCGGTTTCCGATCACAAGTTGATGGTTTTGGAATCATAACACCCGTTTATACATGCTCACGAAATTTTGAGGTGTTTGGGGCTGGTGAAGGGAGTGAACTCTTCAAGAAAGTACTAGTGGTTCGATAAAACCAACGGCCTATCATCGGTTCAATCGTTTCTTTATGTTCGATCCCGGTGGTGCATGGTGGCAGTTTTGTCGGATTCTCAAGACCAATAGCTACGGTTATGTATATCAACATGTCATACTCACCTATACCTATCATCATTCAAATGCTTAATAACGAGTGTAACAGTATGCATTTTGTTAACTGGATTGTGTTAACAATGAAAAACCTTTATCGTCCACATGTTCATGTGCCAAAGTGCATCACCACAATGCATTATGATGGGTTATAAATGATGAATATGACATACGCTTTCACTCATAGTCCGCTTAAGATATACCTTGGCAGATTATCTCATAAGTCACTTTGATGAGCCAGTCTTCCCGTCGTTAGGGGGAGATGCGAACGATCATGTTCGAGTAGAATGACTTGGAATTGTCGTAGTTTATCCCTACTGTGCCTCACCAAGTTCCCTAAAGTGATGAGATTAAATACATGCTGCAAACATGTCTGCAAGGACTGTGTCTGGTCGTGGACGTTCGTCACCTATAAATGGTGATATAGTAACACCACAAATTGTGGTGGACGGTGTTACTAGGCCGTGGATCTCATCGAGTATTGGGATGCCACTTGGTTCGATAAATACTCTCGTTAAGAATGTATGCGAGTTTGGTACATGAAACTTGATTATCTGATCAAATGAACTCATACGTCTCATGTGATTCTGGATTATAATCATCATTGGGGAGCGCCTCAATGAATGCCAATCCATAAAGAGTACTCTATGAATAAAGCTGGTTCATGAGGATGTGGAATGTGAGTTTAATCGAACTGTACTTCATTGAAAATCTACAACATTGTAGTGTTGGCCTAAAATGGAAACATATGCGACTCCAATACGAACAAAGTGATAGCCCTTTGTTGAAGTGATGCCGACACTCCAAAGATAAGATCTATCCATGTACTTTGTTAAAGCGAGTGAGAGAAGGAGTTAAACTCACCTCATGGCATGAGGTTTCTCATGAATGCACTGGAATCGACTATGATGACTCAAAACTTAATTATGCTATCCTAATGGATGTTATAACATCCACTATCTTTTCAGTTAGATAGTTTCCGCAAAACTGACATGCAACTTGTGGTTAAATCTTATCTTAGTGGGGAACTAAGTTAAGTGGTAAAAGGATCTCGTGGTGGATCAGACTCAAATCAAGTGGCTCCTGACCATGGAGCGAGTTGACAAGTGATTGTCAGGAACGCATACTAAGTATATACTTGATTTAGAAGAGATATGAAGGTTTTGCGTGTAAAACTAAGGGTTTATAGTGATGTACTCTTGTGAGACTAAGAGATTCTGCTAAATACAAAGTTAAGAATGAAAGGATCTTGGGGACACTTGATGATGCGTATTCTTCAATTGGTTTAAGGCAATCTAAGGGACGGTTTCCCTAAGAGACGATAACGTAATGCCTATATGGTTCCCAATGACTAGTCAAAGTCATAATAAGACTTGGCTCACTTAAGTGATGATGCAGTCTTAAGAGAAAAGTACGGTATTATGTACTCATGTTTGACTCGATGTAATCATCCGGTAAAGCCACTGTGATGATGGCCTAGGATGCGCTCACGAAATGTCTGTGATTGACAAGAAACTTGAAGCTCGCTCTATCTCATTAAAAGGACACTTGAAAACTGATACCCGAATTTGCCCAGAATGTGTTGGTCTATCTCTCATATGACCTACAGGGCAGCTCACTTGCTAGAAAATGGTAAAATTAGTACCATTGGAAAGGTTTGTGTCTACTTTCCAAAGAAACCAACCATTTGATCATATCCATCGTGTTGAGTGACATATGACTATTGTTGCAAAGTAGGACAGGATATGTCCGGTAATTTGCTGAGTCAACTTCGATAGAGCTTTGTGATCTGCTCAGGTCGATCTAGGTTACGTACTGTATGTGAATGAAAAGCTATGGGTGTCTAGTTTTCATACGTTCTTACAGTTTCGTTGATAGCAATTGAATCGAAGAAGTTATGAGTGATTTAGTACATGAAGGTCAAGACTTTGGAAAACTTGATAAGTCTTTAGCGACTCTGCACTTTGGATGTGTCGCGCTCTTTTTGTCCTTAGACCAAGGTTTGTTTTTTTTCATTGGGTTTTCACTTGGTAAGGTTCTTAACGAGACGACCTGCGAGAACATCCATACAAGTAATGCATTGTACTTTTATTCAACTTAGACCAACAGCTATTTTTCCCACGGGATTTTTCCTTGGCATAGTTGTGAGGGCAACTTGGCATCTGACTCCTATGATTTGAGGTACTCATCAGGGGGAGTTCTTGTGTATACATCAAGGGGAGTATACATGACATGTTATGTTGGTGCGTTGTAATTTTTTTTTTCATCAAGCCTTTATTTTTTCCATGGGGTTTTGTTTTGGCTTGGAATAGGTTTTTACGAAGGCAATATCTTCTGCACCATTATTGTATTAGTGCTCGACACAGGGAGAGTGTTCCGGGAATTGTTATTCTCGGGATGTGTCTTACCTAATACTGATTGTAGATACATAGATGGAAGGTTCCTGATCCTTCTAGAGGTGGTAGGGTCCTATTAGATGTCTTACCTTATCTAGGAATCTTATGTATGGAAGGAGTCTCATTGTAATGCCTATATAAAGGCCCCTCTATCAGTGTTATGATCAATATACTTGATTGACTCGTATTTATAGTCTTTTACTTTCTCCTGAAACAACAACTAAATTTTAATTTTTTTAGCATTTAATGGTTAGAGTTTTTGTGTATCTTTTATTTTTTAATTAAAAATAAATAATTAACAATCCACATAAAAGCTTGTTCCAATGGATTTGATATTGACATGTGATGTGCTCCTTTTTTATCATTTTTTTAGTTACAATAGAATCATGATTAACTTATTTATAAATTATAAGATATTTTGATTTGATTCTTTTCTATATTTTGATTTTGATTTTGTTAGTATTTTTGGTAAACATTCTAACTTTCATTACTCTTAACATATAGGCTGTTTAGCACTAGCTTATCAGCTAGCTTATAAGCTTCAGGAGCTTATTTGACCATTGATTAAAAAAATTCATTTCGTAAACGACTAGCTTCTCAAATCAGCTACCTTATCAATGTAATATCCGTACCTTTCCATTTTTAGCAGTTTCTATTTTTGGTACATGTCTATTTTTATCGACTCGCTTGTAACCGTTTCAACGTTTTTAATCTATTTTGTTCTTGGTGTTTTTCCATTCGGACGAGTTTCGGAGATATTTTTACGTAACTTCGTTTTATGTTATGTTTTGTCGCATGTATGTTCGTTTCTCGTAAAACTTGTTCAATTTTGTTGTTTCTTTGTTCCCATGTATTCATATGGTTGAGTTATCCATGTTGCGAGTTTCAGTTTGTTAATCCGATGTTGTATTGTGATTTTTGGATGTTTGGGTCGTTTTGTAATTTCCTATAAGTTTATGGAATTTTATCTTCCTTGTCGTATTTCGGATTCCCCGGTAGTCGGAATTGTATTTTCTTTCAGCGTTTGGCTTTGTCGTCGTGAATATTTCGTGTTTATGCTTCTGGGTTCTGTCCCGGTGTTGCGTCCCGACTTCGTACTGTCATGTGCAGTAACAGTATTCAGCAGTGTTGAACTGCTGCATGCATAATGTATATTATGCATGCTTCCTTACGTGCGCTATCGGTACCTGCATAACGTACGTTATACCTTAGTGTTAACGTACGTTATGGCCCTCAGCGTTTTGGACAGAAGGTTTTGCCCAGTTTTTGCCTAACCCTTACGTACGTTAACTTGCGGCTGTTACGTACGTAAGCTCCTTATAACGTACGCTAACTCTCTAAGTGTAGCATACATTATCGGCCTCAACACATTGGGCAGATTGTTCTGTCGAGCCATTACGTATGCTAACACCTGAATGTTACGTACGTAATGAGCATAACGTATGTTAACATCAGCATGTTAACGTACGTAACGAGTGAGCAGGTTTTATAAACCTGAGTTGACCTTCACTTCGTCATTCTTATTTTCTTCCTTCCCGTCCGAGAACTGCATTACTAGTAACGATCCGAGTGATTATTCAAGTCTTGTCCGTGGAATTCCTTGGGAGATCGAGTATTTTGTTCCAAGTGAAGTTTTTCATCATTGTAATCATCTTCCTCCGTCCGAATCCAAGGTATTTTGGCTTAGAACCCTACTTTTGTCCATTTTGGGGATTTTTTGGGATTTATCTAGATTGAACTCGAATTGTTCGTTTATGTTGTGATATTTCGTATCGATTATTGTTGTTGGTTGATTCCCAATCCGTTTCCGTCGCGTTTAAACCGTGGATTGTTGATTCGGGGAGGTTTTGTGAAAACCCTCGCCCGAAGCTGTCCGTGTATGTTTATGATTGTTAGTCGGGGTTGTGGGCATATTCCGTTCGATTATTGTTATCGTGTAGGACTGAGTTGTGTTAATCCTTCATTTAGGAACGGTCGTGTTCCCTTCGGATCATTCCTAGTCGTTGTTCGTTCCCGTTTCGTCGAAGATGTCTCAAAGGCAAGTACTTTAAGTTTGTTTGCATATTCTAGAATTTAGATTATGGCTTTCCGTGTATGTTGTGGATGTGTGTGTGTATGTTCACCCAGGGACGGTCCGACGGGGCCTCTGGGGATATGTAGTGCCGTGTGTATGCGTATCACGAACTGGGGTTAACCACCCAGGGATGGTCCGACGGGGCCCCCGCGGGGTGCGGTGGCCGTGAGTCTCGTACCAACGGTTAAACATTGAAATGTTTTGTTGGAGAACTATGTTTTGTGCTCGTGCACCGTAATATTCCGGAATATAATGGTTTTCTAAAATGATTTTTGGCGCATATTTCATCTGATTAGAATGGTAGTTCAAATGGATCGTACTTGCACTAGCAGTTGTCGCTAACCCCTTAAATGGGGGAAATACTTTTATATTTCAGGTACAGGTCTCAGAGGCGAACGAGCATGCGGGCAGTACGAGGATGATGGGCAATTGTGAATCTATTCAAATGGTCGTTCGTCGATGTCATGTCTTTTAATTTTTATTAATCATGGCGTTGCTTCAGTACTCGAGTACTTCTTTCTTTTTGGAACATTGTGAATGTTGTGTACCCGATTTGGGTTTTGGTTGATGTTGTATTGCACTGGTGAGTTCGGTCCACTTATTTGGGATGTCTTAGATTGAGAAATTGTCCGTATGTTGATGATTTTTATCACTGTTGTCACGTCAAGTTTGTGTGTCAGCCTGGTGGATTCCAGGGAGTGGGGTCCACGGCGTTGTAATATGCCCTGAACGTCTTGGGGGTGTTACAAAATATGGTATCGGAGGCTTAGGTTTATGGATACCTAGGCCGTCGGTTATTTGGGTCTATTTGGGTGTCGTTTTTGAACAGTATCACTACTACGCCATCATCTCAGTACGCCGGTGCTCGTAAGTTTTACCTAACTTGACTCGTTGTGTTATCCTGTTCTGTTCCTTTCTTAATGTCGTGATTTGTTTTGCGTTTGAATTGTACTCACCCGTTACTTCTTCAGAATGCCTGCTGGTAGAGGACGCGGATGCGGTCGTGGACGCGGTAGGGGATGTGGCGCAGCCAGTGGGGCGGCCATGTCCGATAGCTCAGGGGCTGGTTCGGCAACGCCTTCTCTTTCAAACAGTGTCCCGCTTAGTGCCGAGGGCCAGCAGGATCAGTCTGCTAGCTTCGGCAATTCTCATGATAATGTTGGAGTAGCGAATATTCTGAAGCAAGAAGCGAACCAGATGACGCTACTGACTCAGGCCGTTTTGGTCAACCAAACTAATACTAACCCGGTTCTGCCTACTGGATCCAGCACCGACAAGATACTTCAGGACGTGATCTGCAGTTCGATGGTACTTCCGACCCTTGTGGTTGGGAGAGTTGGTTATTCGAGATGGAGAAGGTGTTCTAGGCGGCTGACCGCTCCGAGGAGAGGAAGGTACCTATCGCTCAGTACTTCCTCGCCAAGGAGGCGGCAACGTGGTGGCAAGCGGTGAAACAGCATAACCGGGCAGCTACGTGGGGCGAGTTCCGAGAATTGATGGAGGATGAATATTGTCCATGGCCGGTGAAAGAGGGAAGGATTCGAGTCTTCTTTGAAGCAAAACCCCAGGATGTCCCCATTTCGCAGGCGATCAAAGACTATAATCAGCAACTGCATTATGTGAGAAATCAGGTCCGAGATGAGCTAGATAATATCCGCCACTTCGACATGCGGATGAAACCTAGGGTTCATCACTACATGTCTGGTTTCGGGTGTACAACTTTGAAGGATTATCTGAACAAGGCGATGGCTTATGAGATGTTGTTTTCTACGACAGAGGCGACAATGGAGGGTAAGAAGCAGAAGACCTCCAGTCAGTTTTCGGGAGGTAAGTCTGGAGGGCATCAGAAGGCTCAGTCTGGTTCGCGAGTCTTCGGGAATCAGTACCCATCATTTGGGCGAGGAAATGGTTCCAAGTATGCCCCGACAGTTTCTATTCGCGGTCCTACCTGTTTTAACTGTGGCTGTCCTGGACACATGATGAGTGAGTGTGCCAGGACACCGTTGCAGTGTCTTACTTGCGGTCGGATGGGGCATTGTGCTAAGTATTGTGGAGATGCGAGTCGGGCACCGGTTACTCAGGTGTCAGCCCCAACTACGAGAGAACCGAGTATGAATCAGGCGCCGACATTTATTCAGCCTCAACAGAGTTTTGGCAGAGGTCGAGGACATGGACAGCCTTCGAGAGGGGGAGCTTCTAGTGTGGGGTCTGTTCCGCCCCGTGTGTATGAGATGAGACGAGCGGGAGATCCTGACGCGACGGTGGCTACATGTACCGTTCACATCCTTGACCATCCTATTTCCGTGATATTCGATTCTGGTGCTATGCATTCTTTCATCTCTTTGGATTATATGTATCGTTTGCATGTTGATTGTCTAGTTGCATGCGAACCATTCGTCGTTAAACTGCCTAGTGGAGCTAGTATTGTGGGGGATCGTGAGATTAAAGACTTCCCGGTGAGTATCGCGGGGATGGATTGATCTTCTAATCTAATTGCGGTAGACATTAAGGATGAGGATTTGATTCTTGGTGAGGATTGGCTACATCGACATGGAGCGATCATGAATTATAGAGCAAGAACCATTTTGATGTTAGCCTCTGACGGTATCGAGCATTCCTTTGTGGGACGTAAGCGGTGTAGTCAGAGATTTCTGATCAGCGCTATGAAAGTGGTGAGACTTCTTCGAGGAGGTTGCACTGGTTACTGGTGTTATGCCTTGAGATCGGAAGAAGGGGGAGTCGAGCTCTCGTCTATTCCGGTAGTGAGTGAGTATCCTGACGTCTTTCCATACGAGTTTTCGGGTTTGCCACCAGACCGTGAGGTTGAGTTCACTGTTGATTTAGAGCCATGTGAGGCTCCGATTTCGAAGACGCCATACCGCATGGCGCCTGCCGAGATGCTTGAGTTGAAGAAACAGTTGGGAGAGTTGCTAGAAATGGGTTACATTCATACGAGCGCTTCGCCATGGGGCGCACCGGTCTTGTTTGTGAAGAAGAAGGATGGATCACGTCGTTTATGTATTGACTATCGATAATTGAACAAGGTGACCATCAAGAACAAGTATCCGTTCCCGAATATTGATGACCTGTTTGACCAATTGCAGGGCACAACCATATTTTCGAAGATTTATTTGAAATCGGGGTATTACCAGCTCCGAGTGAAGGATTCCAACATTCCGAAGACAGTCTTCCGGACGAGATACGGCCACTACAAGTTTTTGGTTATGCCGTTCGGTCTAACCAACGCCCCAGCCGTGTTCATGCAGCTAATGAACAAGGTCTTTATCGAATATCTCGATAAGTGTGTAGTTGTCTTTATCGATGATGTCTTGATTTACTCGAGGAGCGAGGAGGAGCATGCACGTCATTTGCATATCGTGTTGGGAATCTTGAGAACTCAGCGCCTTTATGCGAAGTTCTCAAAGTGTGAGTTTTGGTTGCGGGAGGTTATGTTTCTCGGCCACGTTATCTCGGCCGAGGGTGTTCGTGTGGACCCACACAAGATAGAGGCAGTATTGGATTGGGCGCCGCCCAAGAACGTGAAGGAGGTCCGTAGTTTTCTGGGTTTGGCCGGGTATTATCGTAGGTTCGTCGAGGGGTTCTCTAAACTCGCTCGGCCGCTTACTCAGTTGTTGCAGAAGTCGGAGAGGTTTGCGTGGATCGACGAAAGGCAAAAGAGTTTCGAGGAGTTGAAGAAGCGGTTGACTATCGTTACCGTCTTGACTTTACCGAGTGGTAATGAGGGTTTCTCAGTCTATAGCGACGCCTCAGGCCAAGGACTTGGATGTGTACTCATGCAACATGGGAAGACGATTGCCTATGCTTCCCGTCAGTTGAAGCCGTACGAGTTGAATTATCCTACCTACGATCTTGAGTTGGCCGCAGTTGTGTTTGCGTTGAAGATTTGGCGTCATTACTTGTATGGCTCATCGTGTCAGATTTTCACCGATCACAATAGCCTGAAGTATATTTTCACATAGAAAGAACTGAATATGAGACAAAGAAGGTGGCTAGAGTTAATTAAGGATTACGACCTTGAAATCCTTTATCACCCGGGCAAGGCAAATGTGGTGGCAGATGCCTTGAGTCAGAAATCGGTATCACTTCGGGTACTTGAGTTACTCACGGACCAGCCAGGGCTCCAGCGAGAGTTGATGGGGTTGAGCATTGAGGTTGTGCTACTAGGAAGTGCCGGGAAGTTGCGCACTCTTTAGATCTCTTCGCCTCTGGTCGATGACATTAAATTGAGACAGTTAGAAGATCCGATATTTATTCAACTCCGTGAGAGTTCGGTGAAGGGGAAGTCACCGGGATTCGTGATTCATGAGGATGGTGTGTTGAGGTTCCAAGGTCGGCTGTGTGTTCCGAACGACTTGGAATTGAGGCAGGGTATTATGCGATAGGCTCATGCGTCACCTTATTCAGTCCATCCGGGCTCGAGTAAAATGCATAAGGATTTGAGGAAGAATTTCTGGTGGAATGATATGAAGAATGAGGTAGTTCAGTTTGTGGCTAAGTGTTTAACTTGTCAGCACGTCAAAATCGAGCATCAGCGGCCAGCCGGGTTGTTGAAACCACTTCCCATCCCGGAATAGAAGTGGAAGGACGTCTCTATGGATTTTATCACAAATTTGTCGAAGACGAAGACCGGAATGAACATGGTGTGTGTGATCGTGGACCGACTGACTAAGTCGGTACATTTTCTAGGCATCAAGGACACTTGGGGCCCAGAAAAATTAGCTCGTATTTTTATTGCACAGATCGTGAGACTTCCTGGTACGCCTAAGACTATTATTTCGGACAGAGATGGTCAGTTTGTATCGCATTTTTGGCAGGCGGTACATAAGGCATTGGGGTTGCGTTTGATTACATCTTCCATCCTCAGACCGATGGACAGTCCGAGCGTACCATTCAGACATTTGAGGATATATTGCGCGCGTGTGTGCTAGACTGGAGTAGTGATTGGGAGGAACATCTGGCCCTGATCGAGTTTACTTATAATAATAGCTGGCATGTATCGATTAAGATGGCACCGTATGAGGCGCTTTATGGCCGACGGTGTCGATCACCGATATGTTAGGATGAGCCGTCCTATTAGTTGGCACCGAGCCGAATCTTGTGTTAGAGACGAGGAAGAAAGTCGAGTTGATTCGAGAGAGGATGTTGGTGGCTCAGAGTCGACAAAAGTCTTATGCGGATGTTAGACGTCGACCCTTGGAGTTCGAGGTAGGGGATCATGTTTTGTTGAGAGTGTATCCATCGAATGGAGTCTTCCGTTTCGGGAAAAAGGGGAAGCTTAGTCCAAGGTATATTGGACCTTTCGAGATATTGGAGAGAGTTTGCGAGTTAGCTTACCGTTTGGCATTACCTCCGTCGTTGAGCCATGTGCATAGTGTATTTCACGTTTCTCAGTTGAGGAAGTATGTCCCAGACCCGACTCACGTTATTGATTTTGGGGACGTGGAGATCGAGAAGAATGTTACGTTTGAGGAGAGGCCGGTGAGGATGTTGGAACGTCGAGATAAACAGTTAAGGCACAAAAACCATCCCCTTGGTTAAAGTGCAGTGGTCAAGGCATGGAGTGGAGGAAACATGGGAATTGGAGGAGGATATGCGTGCGAGACACCCCGAGCTTTTTTATTCTTAAGTTTCGGGATGAAACTTCTTTTTAGAGGGGGAGAATGTAATATCCGTACCTTTCCATTTTTAGCAGTTTCCATTTTTGGTACATGTCTATTTTTATCGACTCGCTTGTAACCGTTTCGACGTTTTGACTCTATTTTGTTCTTGGTATTTTTCCATTCGGACGAGTTTCGTAGATGTTTTGTCGCATGTATGTTCGTTTCTCGTAAAACTCATTCAATTTCGTTGTTTCTTTGTTCCCATAAGTTCGTATGGTTGAGTTGTCCATGTTGCGAGTTTCGGTTTGTTAATCCAACATTGTATTGGATGTTTGGGTTGTTTTGTAATTTCCTATAAGTTTAGGGAATTTTATCTTCCTTGTCGTATTTTGGAATCCCCGGTAGTCGGAATTGTATTTTCCTTCAGCACTTAGCTTCGTCGTCGTGAATATTTCGTGTTTACGCTTCTGGGTTCTGTCCCGATGTTGCGTCCCGATTTCGTATCGTCCTGTGCAGTAAACAGTATTCAACAATGTTGAACTGCTGCATGCATAACGTACGTTATGCATGCTTCCTTACGTGCGCTATCGGTACCTGCATAACGTATGTTATACCTTAGTGTTAACGTACGTTATGGCCCTCAGCGTTTTGGACAGAAGGTTTTGCCCAGTTTTTGCCTAAACCTTGCGTACGTTAACTTGCGGCTGTTACGTACGTAAGCTCCTTATAACGTACGCTAACTCTCTAAGTGTAGCGTACGCTATCGGCCTCAACAGATTGGGCAGATTGTTATGTTGAGCCATTACGTAGGCTAACACCTGAATGTTACGCACGTAATGAGCATAACGTACATTAAATCAGCATGTTAACGTACGTAACGAGTGAGCGGATTTTATAAACCTAAGTTGACCTTCACTTCGTCATTTTTATTTTCTTCCTTCCCGTCCGAGAACTGCATTACTAGTAACGATCCGAGCGATTCTTCAAGTCTTGTCCGTGGAATTCCTTGGGAGATCGAGTATTGTGTTCCAAGTGAAGTTTTTCATCATCGTAATCATCTTTCTCCGTCCAAATCCAAGGTATTTTGGCTTAGAACCCTACTTTTGTCCATTTGGGGGATTTTTCGGGATTTGTCTAAATTGAACTCGAATTGTTCGTTTAGTTGTGATATTTCGTATCGATTATTTATGTTGGGTGATTCCCAATCCATTTCCGTCGCGTTTAAACTATGGATTGTTGATTCGGGGAGGTTTTGTGAAAACCCTCGCCCGAATTCGCCGTCTGTGTATGTTTATGGTTGTTAGTCGGGGTTGTGGGCGTATTCTGTTCGATTATTGTTATCGTGTATGACTGAGGTGTTAATCCCTCATTTAGGAACGGTCATGTTCCCTCCGAGTCATTTCTAGTTATTGTTCGTTCCCGTTTTGTCGAAGATGTCTCAAAGGCAAGTACTTTACGTTTGTTTGCATATTCTAGTATTTGGATTATGGCTTTCCGTGTATGTTGTGGATGCGTATGTGTATGTTCACCCAAAGACGGTCCGACGGGGCCTCTGGGGATACGTAGTGCCGTGTGTATGCGTATCATGAACTGGGGTTAATCACCCAGGGATGGTCCGACGGGGCCTCTGCGGGGTGCGGTGGCCGTGAGTCTCGTACCAACGGTTAACCTTTGAAATGATTTGTTGGATAACTATGTTTTGTGCTTGTGCACCGTAATATTCCGGAATATAAAGGTTCTCTAAAATGATTTTTGGCGCATATTTCATCTGATTAGAATGGTAGTTCAAATGGATCGTACTTGCACTAGCAGTTGTCGCTAACCCCCTGAAATGGGGGAAATACTTTTGTATTTCAGGTACATGTCTCGGAGGTGAACGAGCATGCGGGCAGTACGAGGATGATGGGCAATAATGAATCTGTTCAAATGGTCGTTCGTCGATGTCATTTCTTTTAATTTTTATTAATCATGTCGTTGCTTCAGTACTCGAGTACTTCTTTCTTTTTGGAACATTGTGAATGTTGAGTACCCGATTTGGGTTTTGGTTGATGTTGTATTGCACTGTTGAGTTCGGTCCACTTATTGGTATGTCTTGGATTGATAAATTGTCCGTATGTTGATGATGTTTATCATTGTTGTCACGTTAAGTTTGTGTGTCAGCCTGGTGGATTCCAAGGAGTGGGGTCCACGGCGCTGTAATATGCCCTGAACGTCTTGGGGATGTTACAATCACCTAGCTGATGGATAAGCTATTTTTTCAAGCTTATGGAAAAAATAAGCTAACTTCTCATCTTTATATATTCCATATATGTCCGCGACCTAAATAAAAACATAGGGTTTTCTACATAAACACCCCCGAGTAATTGACATATTATAAATAAACTCACCATCCGTTAACTTTTCAGGAAAACTGAGGCTTCAAATGAGTGGTGGACGCGAAAAATTATGGTTAGTCTGATCATCACTCTATTACACTTGCTAATGAATTAATTTATTATAAATATAATACAATAATTTTGTGTTTGATTTATGTTTTATATTTTACGGAATCTTTTTGATTCATATTGTTGTTGTGAACTTGTTCGTAGCAAAAATTATACACACAAGTCATATTCAGCGATAATTTTAAACCATCAAAAACAAATTATCAATGACTTTTCAAAGTGACAGTGAACTGTGAATAGTACATATGTGTAATTTAGAGGTAGTATATATATTAAAATAATAGACAAAAATATCATTTATCATCTTTTATAACAATTATTGTTAAAATATAATGAGAAAGTTTAAAAATAATAGAAAAATAAAAGTGATGTCATTTTATGTAATTTTATAAAAAAACCAGCTAGCTTATCTACATTAAAATCAGCTAGCTTATCAGCTACCTAGGGTATGTTTGGATGACCACTTAATCTAGATTAAAGTTGGTCAAATAATCTAATTAGACCTTCAAAATCTTGTTTGGATGGTGCTAATTTAATCTAAATTATAATCTTAATCTAGATTAAATTCAAACGCTTTCGAATATAGCTTTCAACACAAAGCTACCATATTTTATTTTTTCATTCCGATTTTACCCTTAATGTGTATATATATATATATATATATATATAAATTTTATTTTTTCATTCCGATTTTACCCTTAATAAATATTTGTATAATAATATAAGTGATAACATAAAAAAAACCCTAAAATACCATTAGAAGTTGAAAACAAAAGAAATAATAATATTGCATAATGTCAAAGAATAATAAGCAACATAAGAGTAAATATATAAATATTAAGTTTGTTTTTGTAATATTATAATATAACAGTAAATATAAAAGATGTACCTTTATGTCATTTTATAAATTTCAGCTAGTACGATAGCTAGTTTTGCCAAACACTTTTAAATACAATAATCTAAATTATCATACTAAAGCTAGATTATCAATTTTCAGCAAGATTATCTGATATAATCTAGATTATTGGTTTTCAGCTAGATTATCAACAATTAGCTAGATTATCAGTTAATGCATCCAAACATACCCCTAATCAGCTACATAATCAACTAGCTTATCAGCTACCAAATCAACTATCAGCTAGCTTATCTATCAGCTAGTTTTGCTAAACACAGTCATAGATGGGTAAAGTTAAATGAGTATTTTTTAATTAAACTATTTTCTTATATAGATGGGTAAAGTTAAATGAGTATTTTTATTTAATTATGGTAATTTATTTAATTAATAATTTTAATGCCTAAGGTAATTATATATTCTAATATTATATTTGGATTAAATTTGTGGACTGATGACGGTATATTGTTGATGCTAGTATATTATTAAGTGATTTTAATTATGTATAATTAATTAATTTTTATTTTAATTTTTCCATGTCAATATTTTTTCTTGATAAATTCTATTGAGTCAGTGGTTTCAATTGCAAAATTAAAAACCTACCATTTGATATTAATCTTAAAAAAATTGGTGATACATTAAATTCAACTATTTTTCTGGTAATTTTTATTATTATTTGGTGCGATTGAAAAGTTAAATTCACCCATCAATTAATAGGAAATAGTTGTAAAAATTAGTTAATATTTTTACTATCTATATATTTAAATTACTTAGTAGTCTACAAAACAACACTATTCTTATTTTTTCTTGATATTGATGTAAAGAATGATATTATTTTCATACTTCAATTGTTTACATTTTTATGTATAAGAACGTAATAGAAGTAAAGTAAGTACAAATATAACAATATTAAAGATATTTAATATATTTTAAAGAAAAGTAAATGTAAAATAATTTAATACTTCGAATTTACAAAAACTCATATATAGTTAGAATCCAAACAATTATATATGGATATAATAATATAGTCACATAATATCTTATATTTATGTCTATTATTATAATTATTTATAATATTATTCAAACATATACATGATGTTTTTGTACTCTTATTGTGGATATATTATATATACAATAATTCAGAAACTCTCTCCGCTCCTAAATTTCAATTTAATCAACAAACCAACATTAATGTCTTTTTCCTTTATCTACTTTTTTTGATACTCAGATTTCAAACTTACACATGATTAATTTTCAGAACAACAGTTCCGACCCATCAGAACTGTTACTAATTAAATCGTGAGATGTGTATCCGGCTCTCTGGTTCTTAAATAATATCAACTACTGCGCATAAAGAGTCGTCCCCCAAGTAATTGCTTCATGCTGGACCCAGCTCATCACCCGCAGGTTCCCACCGATTCAGTCGTCTCACACTGATTGCTTCATGCTGGATCCTACTCATCCGACTGTGTGTTCCCATCGAGATCAACCTCTCACACTACCGCTTGAAATCCTCACTATTTAATTGTTCCACCAACGTATCTTGAGGATTAGGACCTACCACCCAACCAAAACTGAGAGGTTATAAGCTCCTAAATAAATTTGTGTTTTTGGTGGGATTCGAACCCCGATCCTGGCCATTGGAATAAGTAGAGCTGTTATCGGACCGGTTCGGACCAGTTTTCTCCAGATTCGGATTCGGTCCGATAGATTACCGGGTAGATCCGGTCCGGACCGATAACGGTTCCGGTTCAATTTTTAGAACTCGAATCCGAACTCGTTAGTTTCCGGGTGAGTTTCGGTCCCGGGTATTTCGGTCCGGTTCATGATCGGGTTTCGGGTTCACTCGGACCGCTAACAGCCCTATGTGGGGTGGATCTTTACTAGGAAAATGAAGGAAGAGCAGCAAAATAAATCACACAAATGGGAGTTACATGATTCGAACTCCAGACCTTTTGTTCAAAGGTATAGCGTCTTAACTACTTGAACAACATGCTATTTGTGTTTAAAACACGCAAAACGTATTAATAATATATGTATAAAATATATAAATAATAAAATACATATAAACTTTTTTTTTAATTTATTACCGGGGTTTTTTTCGGTTTTATCGGTCCGGGTCTTATCGGTTTCGGTTCAATGTTTAGAACTCGAATCCGAACTCGTTAGTTTTCGGGTGAGTTTCGATCCCGGGTATTTCGGTCCGGTTCATGACCTGGTTTCGGGTTCACTCGAACCGCTAACAGCCCTAGGAATAAGTCCGGACTTCCTTTATCTATTTTGTTGCGTTAAGATGAAGAGAATATTTAGAGAATATGTACAAATCTTAGGAGACCACGTAGCGAGAGCACTCATGATTTTCAGAGACAGACAGGGCGAAGCTGATAGAGATAGATTTACCGCGATAGACAAGCTGGCAGCCATTGATTTGTCCGCATAAACCTCGTGACTCATGAGTAGGAGAGAAGATATAAATACTTTAATTAAGTGCAATCTTTCTTTAGAGGATCTTTCTTTACGACAATAGCAATACACCTCACAAAAACGTACCCATCTCACTTTTTTTGCTTTTCCGTGGGATTCCATTTACATGGTAAAAGCTGATCTTGCCCTCTTGGATATAGTATTATTTTTCAAGTTTAACAACTCTTTTGATACTCAAATTATTGGAATTGATCTTTATTCGAATGCATTTGAGTCATATTTTGTATTTGTTGGAATCGTTAATGTTTTTAATTTTATTTTGTAAATTTAAATATCTTAAGATCGATCTTCCGAGTAGATGATCGTGGCATATTCACTTTCTCTAAACCGATTCCCGGTGAGTGAAAAATAGTGAATTAAAGTTTGTCACTTAATTGTGAATTAATAAGGGATGGTATCCCACATTGAATAATGAATCATCATTATTTTAGTATATAAGGAGTTACATTTATTCATGTAATAATTAATGGCACATGTGTATGAGCTTAAAGCCCACACGCGTGCACACGGGCGCGCCGCCGTCGCGGCCCTTGGCCTTGATCTTGATCTTGATCTTGGATCTTGTATCTTGGCAATTGGTCTTTGGGTGGTCTTTGGGCCTGGTCGTGGACTTGGTCTTGGGCTAGGCCTTGGCATGCCTAAAGAACTTTTTGGATAAGCTCAACAACGTCCGGACTGCAAAAACTCAGCCAAAAAACGGGCAGTAACTGTAATATCCAGAATTTTTTCTACTGTGGTTTAATATTATTTTATCCGAGTTATATTGTACAACGTGGAATCTGTATAGTATGGATAAAATAAATGAAGGACTAAGACATCTGTATTGGTATTATTACCGCACTTGGTTGACAATTGTATTGGAAGACATTGTGTGTCGGGCTTGTCGTATGAGAATATCGTTGGAAGATGTATATGTATTCAGTATGCCGTATGTTCGTGTTCTGCATGTTGATACGTTGGACAAGAATTAGCTGAAAATGGCTAAGTACAGCCACATTAGCGCACGCTACGATGTATACCTAGCGTACGCTAAAGCACAAGGATTACGTACGTTAATGAGTACAGTTAACGTACGTTAAGATGCTAAGTATTACGTACGCTATGCATAAGGCATTACATACATAACGTGAGGAATCGGACAGCTCAGGCTATGGCCGACAGGTGGGACCCGTGGTCGGCAGTTTTCGGCGAAGAACGTGCTTGGTCGAGTCAACCCTTGGTTAACGTACGCTATGGGTAGTGCATTGCGTACGTTAAAGAGGATTTACTATAGCAAGTCAACGTACATATTACGTACGCTATGAAGGATATATTACGTACGTAAGCTAGTGAACGAAACAAGTTAGTGAGTTCTGGAATGATGTTCCGTACGCTATGTTGGACGCGTAGCGTACACTAGTGAGCATTATGTACGTTAATGTTGAGTGATAACGTACGTAATGGACGATGTAGTTTATAAAATGAAGATCGGCTTCTCATTTCTTCACGAAAGAAAAACCTTTCCTCCTCCAACCTTCATCCCTCTCAGTGTGTTAGTGAGTTTTAGCCTCTTCCAACCTGATTATAAGCTTGGAATCATGGATTTGAGGCTTGGAGATGAAGATGTTGATGATCCTTGAAGAGTTTGATTGTGTTATTCATGTTCTTGAGGTATGTTGTTGAACTCTATACCTTGATTTCGGATTTTTGGTATTGTTATCCGTATTTGATTCGTATGATGATGATTAGGGTGTTGTTGTTACGATTCTTGAGGTTATGTGAAGTGTATATTGAAGAATACGATAATACATGACTTGGATTACGAATTGGATGATTATCTACATGTTAAAGGATATCGAATTAGGTTGTTTTGATGGCTATGAACATGATTTCGAAACACTTAGTATTCTTGAGGAACTTCTTGATGAGTTTAACATAGCAAGACGATCGTATGTTGAATTATCGGTATCTTTAGGTATGAAGATCGAATGTTCATTGATTGTAGTGGTAGAATTCGTATGTTCTTGATGAAATACGAATCATGATATCAATTTGGAATCCGGAAAGATTGTGATTGATCATCGAATATGATTTCCTTTACATTCGTATCCGTAATCGTATTTTGGTTATGAATTCATAATTGTTGAGTTGGATTGTTCGGACTTGTGTCTAATCGAGAAATTATGAAATCGTTGAGTTGTCGATCGGTTATACTGATTGGTAATTATCGGATATCAGTTCATATGGTGGATATGAGTTCGTAATGGATTGAGTTATGCTATTTGGTTTTGTATGTGATCGAAGTGTCATTGAACCGTTGTGATTGATTGGTTGGCTATGTCGGTTATTGATTGTTATCGAATCGTTGCTATTTGATTACTTCAATAGGTTCAGATTATTGATCGGTGATTATAACCGTATGTTGCGGTCGTGTTCGAGTATGTTCGTGAATCGCATTGGTCAGGGCCGAGGAACTCGTAGACGAAGGCAATGAGATTGGTAGCGGCTTCATCATCGTCGTATCGGTATCGAGGCAAGTTATTACTTGCTCAGTTTATAATATTTAATGAATGGTTTCTGTTTCATTCGTTTATAATTCGTATAAGCAATGTTTATAGTCGTAATCACAGGAGATTTGGGATTATAAGTTGTATTTGAGTTTTGGGAATTAAATCATAATGTATATGATTTACATTGTTGTTGCTATACTTGGTATCGAGGATACATCATGGTATAGACGAAGACGTGAATTATTTACCGTCCGTGACATTTTGGATCGTCGAATATTCAGAATAATGGTTCGTGATGGTCTGGACATCGAGATTGCTCTCGAAGGACTCGGGGCAAGTACTCTAATCATTTTTGTCATTTCGTGTCGATCATGTTGTGATACAAACGTGTATTGTTGTTGTCATGCATTGTGTATCATTGTTATATGCATTTGTGCATTATTGTCGTATGTCCACCTCGGGTTGGTCCGACGGGATCATCGGGGGATCTATGTTAGCGTGCGCTGGATCACCGGACAGGTTTTTCCACCACGGTTTGTCTGACAGGGGTCATCGTGGGATCTAGGCAGTGAACGCTGGATCATCGGATTACCTATGTGTTGTTATTGTGCATGTGTATATTATGGTTTTGCCATAAGTATAAAGTGTTGTTATTGATGTGAGCATATTGACGTTGTCATATGAGTATGCATTTGTAGGTCTTGTGTTAGGACCATGTCGGTATGTTGTGTTGATCTGATCTTGGATTAGACTGACGTGATTTCATCGTGACATTTCATATCTTGAGGTATGTTCTGTATTTCATTTAGTATTTGTCTTTGATGGACAATCGATTATCGTGTTGAGATGTGATGATGTTACCCGACGGAGGGTTGGACAGAGTTAGTAGATTTCGTATCAGTGAGTTATGATAATGTTTTGAGAACCTTGGGTATTGTTGGGATACAATACAGATATTTCGGTATGAGCTTATTGTGTTGTTGAAAGGATACGAGATGTGAACTTTGGTAATTATTATCACGAGTTGGTAAAGTTATGGCGGTAAAATTACATTGGTCGTATTCTTACTTAATATTTTCATTGGTATGTAATTATTGACAAGATGTGATGGTTATCATTGTTGGATATTATGGCTGACCCCGCGTGGGCTTGCTTTTTAGGTTCTTGGATTATCAAGCTTGTAGCGGTCGTGGAGAGATGAGCTTCCCGGAGGATACTGGCTACGGCATGTATTTGTGTATTGAGTTTCCTGATCAGTTCTTATATTCCACTGCTAGAGTATTTTAATTGTTTGTCTTTTTCCGCTGCGTGAGTATTTTTAAATGGCCTTTTGGTATCTGGTAACTTAGGTTACTTTGGCAATCGTTTTCTAAACTATTTTGTCGGTACGTGTAAGCGATAGCTTAACGTATGTTTTTAAACTGTCGAGTTTTGGCATTTCGGGCCTTGTGGTTTCAAATGAGATTTTATGACGGTTTTGTTAAATGGGTTTTATTAAGTCTTCGAATGTTTTAAATAGATAATACCATCTTTAGCCTCTTGGGCGTTTGTAAATATTTGCGAAAATTTCCTTCAGCCTTGTGGGTTCCATCTCGGGGCCCACAGCGCTGTAATATTCCTGGTAAGATCTGGGGGTGTTACAGAATATGGTATCACAGCTTAGGTTGTGAAAACCTAGGCAGTCGGGTCGAGTTGGGTCGTACTTTTGTCGTGTCGTTCGAGTTGTCGGTTGACAAGTGTTTGAGCTCTGAGTTTTTGTTGTTCACTCGGGCTTGTGCGTTATGTGATTACCAGTATGGAACTGGGGTTGTTGTAATTTTCTTTTTAAAATGGTATTAACGTGTTTCTTCAGATAGAGATGTGTTGTCCTCTCGAGTTGAACTGATTTTTGCCAAACGTGTGTTTTGAAAATATCTGTGTCGAGTATTTTCTAGAGTTGAGACATGCTCCAGTATCACGGGGAATCATCGACTTCACGATATGTAAGTATTTGGATTTTTGAATTGCATTGAGATTATTGCCATTCTAAGTTGATATGCTTTGAGATTCAGCAGCAAGATGTTATGCGTTACAGTATGAGATGACAGAGTTGGGACAGGATTGATGATCTTGAGACGCTATGATTTTGGAAATCAATATGTCGGTTAAGTTTTAGAACGGAATTGTGTATTCGGGAGAAGGACTGTGGATTGTTGAACAGGTAGTCATGTTAGTTCATTTTGTGATATATGAAACTGTTTTTGAGCATTTGAAAATGATACTTTTTAAAATAAATGTTTTACGAATGTTTTACGAAAAATGATTTTGGGGCGAGACCCAATCGATTTTGAAATAGTTTTATAACTCAGGACTTGGGTCCAAAAGGGTTTTTCTACTTTTTAAACTTCTTGTAATGCGGAACGAGATACGGACCGAGACCCTAATGTTTCAAAAGGCTTTTATGTTTTCTAAAACTCTCGAGATTTGTAAAACACTTTACCAATCGTTTACCTATTTTATTTCCGCCTTTCGGAGTTTTGGTTTACTTGTTCAAATGAAACCTCTCGGGAAGTTTTTCGCTGTGTTGATTTGTTTCAATATTTTGTCATAGTATATTTGAAGTGATCCAGGATGGGTTAATGATCGACGTTGCGAGCCACGTGTGGAGAAAGGAGTTTTTGGTCGGAGTTTATATATTGAGATTTTGGAACTCTATCGTATGGTTTTCTGATGGAATATCAGTGGATATTGGTGACGAACCGTATTGGTATACAGGAGTATGAATGTGGTCAATCATTTGCATAGTTTTCATTTTAAAACTTTGAAATCGTGTGGATTCGAAGGAAACTGTTATCGAGTACTTGGTATTAGCGAGCTAGTTTAACTTTTCGAAAATTAATTTCGTGGTCTTGCGAAAATTTATGTTTTGATTCTTGAAATTCTTGAAAGAACTTTTGAAAATTTGTCTTCTTGACAAGATTATATAATTTCAAACTGGTTTTGAAAATGTGATTGATATACATACGCATTTAGTGTATAATGCATATCGTGGTGAAGTTTTGAGTGAGACTCACGAACTGGATAAGACATCAGTATGGTACGATGAAAAGGGATTCGAACTTTAGTATGGTAGTTTGGTTATCCACGGATGATCGGTTGATTGATCAAGATAAGAGAAATATGCTGTGTGTTGTAGATTCATGCACAGGATGTAATTTTGGAACTTTGGATTTTGTGAAACCGGGGCATATGTGCTATGTGGCTCCATTGGTATGGTAGTAGCGCGATTTTACCATAGTTTTTTTTGAATGATTTATTTGTAAGTGTATATTTGGGGATGGTGACCCCATGCTGGTTGTTTTGGATATTGAGTGGTCGTTCCCACTCCATGTATGATTGGATATGTTCGACGAGTTGTGATTGGTTGTTCGTATGCCGAGGGGTATGTTCACCAGTCGGGTATGTTTATTGAGATTCGCTGTATCTGATTGGTGTGTCGTTTTCAAAATTTTGTTCTTTCGTGTATCGGTTTCTGTGGTTCTGTGTTGATCGTGTTGGAATTACCGTGTGAAGGTATTCTCGATTATCACTGATCGTTCGTTGGTAATATGGGAGTTTATCATGTTGATGATATTCTCGATTGCGTTTTGACCTTTGCATTGGTCGTATTAGAGTTTATCATGTCGATAATATTCTCGGATAATTTATTGGTTAATCATTGCTGGTGATCATCTGAGCGTTCAGATTTTGTGTCAATGTTTCGGGATTCATTGCCATTGTGTTGAGCAGTTGTTTCACAGATGTATCGTGTATTATTCGTTTTATCGAAATTGGGACTTGATTGTGTAATCAGGCAGACAGGATTTGACACGGATAGATTATTCCATCCGAAGATGATATATTTTTGTTGAGACTCATGGAATGCGATTGTAAGCGTATTGAGACTTTACAGTGAAGTCACTTGCTAGTATCTCAGGAGATCGTCGACTTTGCGCATTTGTAAGTGTACTGTTTTGGTTATTCGTTAATGATGATGATTGATCGTTGTTGTGATGGTTTCGGAATATTTTGGTTGAACGGTTTGTTTGTTTTCTATGACGAATTGCAAATTTCGAGGACGAAACTTATTTTAAGTGGTGTAGTATGTAATATCCGGAATTTCTTCTACTGTGGTTTAATATTATTTTATCCGAGTTATGTTGTACAGTGTGGAATCTGTACAGTATGGATAAAATAAATGAAGGACTAAGACATCTGTATTGGTATTATTACCGCACTTGGTTGACAGTTGTATTGGAAGACATTGTGTGTCAGGCTTGTCGTATGAGAATATCATTGGAAGATGTATATGTATTCAGTATGCCGTATGTTCGTGTTCTGCATGTTGAGACGTTGGACAAGAATTAGCTGAAAATGGCTAAGTACAGCCACATTAGCGCACGCTACGATGTATACCTAGCGTACGCTAAGGCACAAGGATTACGTACGTTAATGAGTACAGTTAGCGTACGTTAAGATGCTAAGTGTTACGTACGCTATGCATAAGTCATTACGTACGTAACGTGAGAAATCGGACAGCTTAGGCTATGGCCGACAGGTGGGACCCGTGGTCGGCAGTTTTCGGCGAAGAACGTGCTTGGTCGAGTCAACCCTTGGTTAACGTACGCTATGGGTAGTGCATTGCATACGTTAAAGAGGATTTACTGTAGCAAGTCAACGTACATAATACGTACGCTAGGAAGGATATATTACGTACGTAAGCTAGTGAACGAAACAAGTTAGTGAGTTCTGGAATGATGTTACGTACGATGTGTTGGACGCGTAGCGTATGCTAGTGAGCATTACGTACGTTAATGTTGAGTGATAACGTACGTAATAGACAATGCAGTTTATAAAATGAAGATCGGCTTCTCATTTCTTCACGAAAGAAAAACCTTTCCTCCTCCAACCTTCGTCCCTCTGAGTGTGCTAGTGAGTTTTAGCCTCTTCCAACCTGATTATAAGCATGGAAATATGGATTTGAGGCTTGGAGATGAAGATGTTGATGATCTTGGAATAGTTTGATTGTGTTATTCATGTTCTTGAGGTATGTTGTTGAACTCTATACCTTGATTTTGGATTTTTGGTATTGTTATCCGTATTTGATTCGTATGATGATGATTAGGGTGTTGTTACGATTCTTGAGGTTATGTGAAGTGTATATTGAAGAATACGATAATACATGACTTGGATTACGAATTGGATGATTATCTACATGTTAAAGGATATCGAATTAGGTTGTTTTGATGGCTATGAACATGATTTCGAAACACTTAGTATTCTTTAGGAACTTCTTGATGAATTTAACATAGCAAGACGATCGTATGCTGAATTATCGGTATCTTTAGGTATGAAGATCGAATGTTCATTGATTGAGTGGTAGAATTCGTATGTTCTTGATGAAATACGAATCATGATATCAATTTGGAATCCGAAAAGATTGTGATTGATCATCGAATATGATTTCTTTTACATTCGTATCCGTAATCGTATTTTGGTTATGAATTCATAATTGTTGAGTTGGATTGTTCGGACTTGTGTCTAATCGAGAAATTATGAAATCGTTGAGTTGTCGATCGGTTATACTGATTGGTAATTATCGGATATCGGTTCATATGGTGGATATGAGTTCGTAATGGATTGAGTTATGCTATTTGGTTTTGTATGTGATCGAAGTGTTGTTGAACCGTTGTGATTGATTGGTTGGCTATGTCGGTTATTGATTGTTATCGAATCGTTGCTATTTGATTACTTCAGTAGGTTGAGATTATTGACCGGTGATTATAACCGTATGTTGCGGTCGTGTTCGAGTATGTTCGTGAATTGCATTGGTCAGGGCCGAGGAAATTGTAGACGAAGGCAATGAGATTGGTAGCGGCTTCATCATCGTCGTATCGGTATCGAGGCAAGTTATTACTTGCTCAGTTTATAATATTTAATGAATGGTTTCCGTTTCATTCGTTTATAATTCGTATAAGCAATGTTTATAGTCGTAATCACAGGAGATTTGGGATTATAAGTTGTATTTGAGTTTTGGGAATTAAATCATAATGTTTATGATTTACATTGTTGTTGGTATACTTGGTATCGAGGATACATCATGGTATAGACGAAGACGTGAATTATTTACCGTCCGTGACATTTTGGATCGTCGAATATTCAGAATAATGGTTCGTGATGGTCTGGACATCGAGATTGCTCTCGAAGGACTCGGGGCAAGTACTCTAATCATTTTTGTCATTTCGTGTCGATCATGTTGTGATATATGCGTGTATTGTTATTGTCATGCATTGTGTATCATTGTTATATGCATTTGTGCATTGTTGTTGTATGTCCACCTCGGGTTGGTCCGACGGGATCATCGGGGGATCTATGCTAGCATGCGCTGGATCATCAGACAGGTTTTTCCACCACGGTTGGTCTGACGGGGTCATCGTGAGATCTAGGCAGTGAATGCTGGATCATCGGATTACCTATGTGTTGTTATTGTGCATGTGTATATTATGGTTTTGCCATAAGTATACAGTGTTGTTATTGATGTGAGCATATTGAAGTTGTCATATAAGTATGCATTTGTAGGTCTTGTGTTAGGACTATGTCCGTATGTTGTGTTGATCTGATCTTGGATTAGACTGACGTGATTTCGTGATGATATTTCATATCTTGAGGTATGTTCCGTATTTCCTTTGGTATTTGTCTTTGATGGACAATCGATTATCGTGTTGAGATGTGATGATGTTACCCGACGGATTGGGTTGGACAGAGTTATTAGATTTCGTATCAGTGAGTTATGATAATGTTTTGAGAACCTTGGGTATTGTTGAGATACAATACAGACGGTATGAGCTTATTGTGTTGTTGAAAGGATACGAGATGTGAACTTTGGTAATTATTATCACGACTTGGTAAAGTTATGGCGGTAAGATTACATTGGTCGTATTCTTACTTGGTATTTTCATTAGTATGTAATTATTGACGAGATGTGATGGTTATCACTGTTGGATATTATGGCTGACCCCGTCGTGGGATTTCTTTTTAGGTTCTTGGATTATCAAGCTTGTAGCAGTCATGGAGATATGAGCTTCCCGGAGGATACTGGCTAGGGCATGTATTTGTGTATTGAGTTTCCTGATCAGTTCTTGTATTCCGCTGCTAGAGTATTTTAATTGTTTGTCTTTTTCCCCTGCGTGAGTATTTTTAAATGGCCTTTTGGTATATGGTAACTTAGGTTACTTTGGCAATCGTTTTCTAAACTATTTTGTCGGTACGTGTAAGTGATAGCTTAACGTATGTTTTTAAACTATTGAGTTTTGGCATTTCGGGCCTTGTGGTTTCAAATGAGATTTTATGATGGTTTTGTTAAATGGATTTTATTAAGTCTTCGAATGTTTTAAATAGATAATACCGTCTTTAGCCTCTTGGGCGTTTGTAAATGTTTGCGAAAATTTCCTTCAGCCGTGTGGGTTACATCTCGGGGCCCACGAAGCTGTAATATTTTCGTTAGGAATCTGGGGTTGTTACAGAATATGGTATCGGAGCTTAGGTTGTGAAAACCTAGGTAATCGGATCGAGTTGAGTCGTACTTTTGTTGTGTCGTTCGAGTTGTCGGTTGACAAGTGTTTGAGCTCTGAGTTTTTGTTGTTCACTCGGGCTTGTGCGTTATGTGATTTACCAGTGTGGTACTGGGGTTGTTGTAATTTTTTTTAAAATGGTATTAACGTGTTTCTTCGGATAGAGATGTGTTGTGCTCTCGAGTTGAACTGATTTTTAGAAAACATGTGTTTTGAAAATATCTGTGTCGAGTATTTTCTAGAGTTGAGACATGTGCCAGTATCACGGGGAATCGTCGACTTCACGATCTGTAAGTATTTGGATTTTTGAATTGCATTGAGATTATTGCCATTCTAAGTTGATATGCTTTGATATTCAGCAGAAAGATGTTATGCATTACAGTATGAGATGACAGAGTTGGGACAGGATTGATGATCTTGAGACGCTATGATTTTGGAAATCAATATGTCGGTTAAGTTTTGGAACGGAATTATGTATTCGGGAGAAGGACTGTGGATTGTTGAACAGGTAGTCATGTTAGTTCATTTTGTGATATATGAAACTGTTTTTGAGCATTTGAAAATGATACTTTTCAAAATGAATGTTTTACGGATGTTTTACGGAAAATGATTTTGGGGCGAGACCCAATCGATTTTGAAATAGTTTTATAACTCAGGACTTGGGGTCCAAAAGTGTTTTTCTACTTTTTAAACTTCTTGTAATGCGGAACGAGATACAGGCTGAGACCCTAATGTTTCAAAAGGCTTTTCTGTTTTCTAAAACTCCCGAGATTTGTAAAACACTTTACCAATCGTTTACCTATTTTATTTCCGCCTTTCGAAGTTTTGGTTTACTTGTTCAAATGAAACCTCTCGGGAAGTCTTTCGCTGTGTTGATTTGTTTCAATGTTTTGTCATAGCATATTTGAAGTGATCCAGGATGGGCCAATGGTCGACGTTGCGAGCCATATGTGGAGAAAGGAGTTTTTGGTCGGAGTTTTTGGACTTGGACTTGGATCTTGGATCTTGGCAATTGGTCTTTGGGTGGTCTTTGGGCCTGGTCGTGGACTTGGTCTTGGGCTAGGCCTTGGCATGCCTAAAGAACTTTTTGGATAAGCTCAACAACGTAGTCGGGCTCGTATGTGCACATAAGGATGTCCAGGTACATCCCTCAAGCGGTTAAGGAGCTGATTACAGTCCAGGTGCGTCCGGACTGTTCAAACTCAGCGAAAAAACGGGCAGTAACCTCCCAGGTGTTATGAGGAGGAGTTAAGGCTGCCTGTTCAAATTTAAAACGGGCAGTAACCACTGCATTTGAATTGTGTAACTCCAATGTTCAATGCACGCATAAATGCCTGCATTATGACAGCCATTAGTGTTGTGTTTAAATCCCCTGCAGGTGAGATGGCCTATAAATAGGCATGCATACCTTTGCTTCTGCACAAGCAATTTCCGAAACTCTGCCATACAGCATAGAGCATACAGTTCGTAGTTCATAGTAACAGCTTTGTCCTCACCTCGTTCAAGTTCGCCGGAGCTCGTAGGTCTTGTGGTGCTACTACCTTCGAGACTCTGCCGTTTTATCTTTGGGATGATACGTCAGAACCGAGAGCACTACCGAAGTGTATTTCGTCTTGCGGATAGAGGATTCCTCGACTCGGTATTAGTTTACGGTTTTATAATTTAGTGTAACACCCCCAATCCGCTCAAGGATATTACACGCCGTAGAACCTTTCCTCAAGGATCTACCAGGCTGGTAACAACATATAACAACTTAACCATGCCTTTAAGGCTAAAATGACTCAGTAGACCGATCTGGTCTTTCAATAAATACATACAACTCAAATACAACTCATGCCCACGCAGGGGTCAAAACACAACCACACCCGTACAACGGGAAAAATATAGCAGCGGAAAATAAAGTACAACTGAACCAATAAACAATGTACGTTTCCTCATGTGATTAGTATCGATCATATTTCATCATCCTTCGTGCCGACCTTGTATTATGCTCCAAAACCTGAATGCAAAAACAGACATCCACCCCCCGAATACTCGGGGGTTAGCAAAACTCCACTGTTTTGCTAGTGCAAGAACAAAGTGCAAATACGAGCCATACAATTCACATTCCACGAATAACAATAACCAGGAATCCTCAAAGATCCAAACGAAACGAAAAGCACTTCTCGAGGCAAGAATTTGAGAAAACGTTCCAAAATCGAAAGATCACAAATCAATGGAAAAATTTATAAAACAGTTTAGAATGCCATCGAGAGTTTTAATAGAAAACAATTTAGGATTATCAAATCCTACTTTTCAAAATCCAAAAGACAAAAGGGGTCACCGCCCCAAAGATTTACTTTCTATAAAATAACCTTTACCAAACCGTTGGGATTTTAGCCCCAAATCCGTCAAATGACCTTTACAAAACCGTTGGGATTTTAACCCCAAATATCATCAACTCACAGTACACAAGAACGACCACAAGGTTCGTCTCCCAACATCAAAATCCACAAATAAAGGATTTAAAACAAACAACAAAATACTCTAGTGCCATCCTAGCCAAGTAAGCCAAACGAACAACTTACCTCTTACACACTTAGTCGATGCATGTAATCATGAAAACCATTCAAAAGCACTCATTTCCGGAAATGCCATAATCAAATCACATTTGCAAAAATGCACCACAATTAACCGCGGATCCACCCCTCCGTGGACCCCTACCGAGACCCCGTCGGATCTAACCCATAGTGAGCATACACACACACACGTTACTCATGCAATACTAATATGCTAAGAATGTAAGTTCATTAAGAATACTCACTAGAGATGGCCACTAACTCGACACCGTTATCAAACTCTTCAAAACACAATAACAAGATTAAACACGGAATACACGATTCCATAACTTTAAACAACAGGGATATCATCAAAGCCTTCAACATTCCAAATGATCAAATCATAATCAATTCCCAAAACACACCGTTCACAAAACACACACACGTTTTGAAAGAGACCCTTTAACGAGGCCAAACCGAAATCTTTTGAAACTTCATTTCAAACAACCAAACAAACACACCAAGACGATCACCGATCATCATATCCATAAAATAATAAAAGTATGGGCAAGGTACTTGCCTAGAATAAGAACAACGCGGAGAATCGACCGAAGTAGGTTGACACGAACCGACTACGAACCCGCCGACTCCACCAATCGCCAACTCGCGTTCATAAACTACGAAGGACAATAACAACAATGAAATGAATCCCCTAACACGACTTAAAGCCGTTGAATTCAAAGAACGAATGACGAAAGTTCAAGCGTTTCCCCCAAAACGGCCAAGAACACGATTCGTTCCGTCAAAACCCGAAAATGGAATTCCAAGTTGAAATATGGATATACAATCCATAGAATATGTTTAACAACATCATTTAACCATAATCGATCCATCAAAAATGGATGAAAAACGAGATCGAGGACAAATCCCCCAAAAAGTCGATTCGAAGAAAATCAAGAAATATACTTCGATTCGACGAAGAACAATGGATTAAATGATGTTAAACACAAGAATACTACCAAGATTAATCATGCCCATCATGAATTAATCAACAACACGGAACGAATCGGACAAAAATGCAAAACCCCCCAAATTCACGAAATTAGGGTTCTAAGGAAGATTACCTTGATTCGCTGGATCAAAGGATGATAACGGATGATTGATTGATGTTATGAACTCAAGAACTTCGTGGATTTGTTGTTAAACAACATGGATTCGTCACCTCCGAAGCTCCTGTAACACCCCCAAGACATTCGAGGTGTATTACAGCGCCGTGGACCCCTACATGGGACCCACCAGGCTAACACAAGAAAACACCACTCGACTAACCATCTCGGTTAGCAAGGAAACAATTATCAACCACAAGAACATAAAACAACACGCCCGGTACAACCGGCATAATAAACATCAACCGACAATTACATTAACTCCAACGAAGACAATTCACAACCCGAAAGGAAAAGCCTAAGTACTCGCGAGTACAATCTATAAGTTTACAATTTGGAAAACAACCACATCAAAAGAGACGGTAGAAATTAACAAGACTCGATTGCACATGTCAACAACCTTGGCCGACATCCTCGTACCATCCCAGTAGCGCTCGTCTCGGCTAAACATAACACGAAATCCATAACAAGAATTTCCCCGACAACGGGTCCCAGAGGGGTTAGCAATTACGCTAGTACAAGTAACGGATGAACAACTTACATCTTACACATATAGTAATGCATGCAATAAAGAAAACATAGTTCCAAAATACTCATTTCCGGAAATGCCAATGATCAAACCACATTTATAAAAATTCACCACAATTAACCGCGGACCCACAGCTTCGTGGATCCCAATCGAGACCCCGTCGGATCTAACCCGCAGTGGTTAAAAGCAAGCTCGCGGTCCCACAGCTTCGTGGAACCCTACCGAGACCCCGTCGGATCTAACCCGCAGTGAGCATACACACACACACGATTTCTCATACAAAACTACTATGTCAAGATTGTAAGTTCATAAGGATACTTGCCTCGATTAAATAGACGACGACACGAACGGAACGGAAGAGTTGAACACGACCGCAAGGAACCGGCGGAATGAACCTAACGATTCGGATAACACAATCACAACCAACTCTAGACGATTACGGAAATGGAATACACCCGGAACCCCGCCTACGATTCATGTATATTCATACAAAAATAACAACGAGGGCGGACCACAACCAAACCCTCTCGAATCCATAAAAATCCACAAAATACCCATGAATCCGTAGGAAAACTAACGATACTAACAATATTAATCGTATACATCATGAATCCACCAACGAAACGGAACTAATCGGAAGAAAATCCCAAAACCCCCAAATTAATCGAAATAGGGTTTTAGAACATTACCTTGGAAGATTCGAGTACTAAGATCCGTAGAACACGCGTTAGATTGATTGCCCGGGCTTCTGGCAAGAAAAATGATGAAAATCGGCCCCCAAGTTAAGAAATGAGCGGTTCTCCCCTCTCTCTCACTTCTCTCGCGATGCAGGTGAAAAATGGGGAGGAGACGACCGATCTCGTCTAATAAGGACGAGGCTGCGCAAATACCGCTTCGTGTGCCGCGGCACGGCCGAAGTGTGCCGCGGCACAGCCGAAAATTTACTCCTGTGTTTTGGCATTGTGCCGCGGCACGGCTGCGTGTGCCGCGGCACACGGTCTGATTGGTTTTTGGTCGCGGAAGACACACGAGTGTGCCGCGCCGGACAGTGTGCGCGGCACGCTGGCACCGTGCGCGACACGGATGGGTGTGCGCGGCACACGGTCTGATTTGTTCGACATATTACACTGCCCAGGCTGCTCGGCGATTGCCGGCACTTCGGCGATTACCGCCGCCGGCCAGCTGCTCAGCCGCCACGACCCGATGCCTCGATTTCCGAATACGGACGGAACGAACACGACGAAAAGTTCGCGGACGACATCAACGACTCGAGATGAAAACGTAATGCAATAATTAATCATACGCGACCAAGAAAAGGGTCAAGATGACAAATACAGATATGGATACCCGTAACTTTCAAGAAATTACAAAATGGCCCAAAACGCCCAGAAATCACGATACGTGATCGAATAACCAAACCGAAGTTCACAACACGTCTAACAAAGTTAAACGGACTTGCGGGAAATTCGAAACAGCAGTTTCGGACGAGATTCGCAAGAATCGAACTCAAGTGCGAAAAAGTCGCTAAAAAGCACAGAACTCAACAAAACAACACCCAAACGAACTCGGATGACAAAAAGGTGTAGAATTAATCATTCTCAGAATGCCGAAACGGTCATGAGCGAGCCGTCAAAACGGACTCCGGCCGAAAAAGAAATTTACCAAAAATCGAAAATTGCGGATATTACATTCTACCCTCCTTAAAAGAAGTTTCGTCCGAAACTTAAAATAAGTAGGAGAAGCAATATCCCTTGCCTAGAAAACTCGACGAGATACAAAAACCGAAGACTCGCGCCCGACGGTGAAACGCTGCAAGGAACGCAAAGAGACATACGGCGAGAAAATACGCTCTAGGGCGACTAACACGACGTCACCGGTAGAGATAATAAAATCAACGAGTGACAAGCGTCATTAAACGGATAATACAATCAAGTCAATTATCCGAGCAATCACAAAACACAACGAACGAAAATCAATATGATTGACCAACCCAACGGTTCATCAAACAAAATGCGAGCCAAACGCTGAACAAATGCGGAATTCCACCGCCTAAAGATTGGAAGATCGAAAACGAGACTAATTTCCCGAGCTTAAGGGAATTACGAAGGAGCCTAAACGCTCAACAATCACGAACGGGAACAAAAACTGAACACGCAAACGATTGAGACAACAAAAATCGAACGATCATGTCCGAAACACGTTGGGTAATAAAATTCAAACAACAACTCCCAGGATAACCTGGTGAGAACAGCAAGACGTGCATTCCCATAAGATCCACAGGAAAGGGAATAGCGATTGAAAAGTCACAACGACAAACGAGTCATTCCGAAACAATACCACCCTCGTTCGATCAACAAAAAACAAGGGATAAGGAAAGTTCAGAAATGTTAACGAGCATAAACGAGTTGATAGAGCCGAAAATACAGAAGTTCAAAATCCGATCCACTTGAATAAAAGAACTATTAGAACCAAAAGATGTTACCTCCGAACAAGATTCACAATAGTCGAACCAGATTCGGAAAAGTCACAGCGATAACCAGATCGACTCAAAACCAGATTACAGCTCGTTCGAATGGTGAAACCAAGGTATAGATCGAGTTCAGAAGGTATCAATGAACACGAGCGAATCGATAGACTGGAGAAAGAGAAGATATAGAAGTCAAAATAGTACGGGTATTACCTTTGACCTCGCTCCCGAAACTCACAACAACGGAACCAAGGTAACAATATAACAAGCAATCGACACGACGCGGAACAATCACCGATGCACATAATCATACCAACCCGAGCTCTAACATCTCGCATATGTGCGATAACGCATAAACCGCTACGAGGCGACAACATCCAATACCAATATCACACCCCTCACAGAGGCTACCACGACGACTGTGTGGCGAACTACTCAACGCTCACACCGCCAATTCAACAACAACTCGGGGGTTAACACCCTAATGATAGCACGAACATTACGCATATATTCCCGGACCACAAATAGGAATGATAGGTTTTAAAAACGAAAACCATCTTTTGAAAATAACTTGCAAGCGTCAGTTGATCTTGAGTATCATATATCAAAAAGTAGTACAAACATCGTCATCGAGACTTTTAAAAGAAGTTATCTTGCGTTTAATAAAAAAAATGAAGACACCTTTCGTTAAATTAAAACTTTTCAGCTATTTCGACCTTCGGGTCTAAACGAATGCGTTTCTAAATCATTAGAAATATCTCAAAATATTTTGATCCTCAAAGTAGAATAATTTTGAAACATAGCGTAGCACTAGTAGGCATCTTGAGAGCACTGTGAGAAAATAATTCATTTTAAAAGTACGTCTCGAGTTTTATTTTCTAAGATACTCAAGGTTTTTCGTATACAATAGGCCAAAATGCCCAAAATTCGCACGTATCAACATTCACTTAAACACATCATATCACACGCATCAAATCGCTCAAAATCACGACAGTAATATACAATCCTCAGGATATGTTTAACAACATCGTTAAAACAACAATCGGTTTATCAAAACTGGATGGAAAACGATATCAAGAACAAAACTCCAAAAAGTCAACTCTAGGGATTCAAGAAAATACCTAGATTCGGCGAAGAACAATGGATTAGATGATGTTAAAAATCATCTAGGATACTCCAAAACACCTTTGGATGGAAGAAAAATCAGCCGAGATGCGAAACCGAGTCGCTACGTCTCAAACTCATGGAGGAAGGAGAAGAAATGAAGAAAAATGCAACTTCTAGATCGGTGTCCAGATTTATATCGACACAATTAGCGTGCGCTAATCATTAAGGTTAGCGTGCGCTATCACGGCACCAAACAAAACTCGACCAAAAATACCTTTGTTAGCGTGCGCTAACGAGAACTTGAGCCCGATCCGGTAGCTCTGGGCGCCACGAACTACCAGGTAGCGTGCGCTATCCTCCCCTTAGCGTGCCACCAACGCACTCTTGCGCGCGCTAGCTGCAAAGCGTAGCGTGCGCTAACGACCCACAGAGACAACAACAGAACTCATCAGAAAAATTACAGGCCGTAAACCTTTCTCACAAGGATTTAACACGCTAAGCACAATTTCCCATGTCATTTCGAAAATGCTAAAAAGACCAATGACGGTAATATTTTCCCAAAGCTCACAAAATCATATGTCAAACCATCATGAAATATTCAAGGCCAAAATGCCAAATCTTGATTCAAGGAATCGGTTTTACGAAATAAAACTCAGTTTGCAAAATACCGAAAGCCGTTTGAAAGAACTCACGCAATGGATAAAATACGGTACGAAAATACATCAGTAGTGACGACACTCCTCGTATAAACCAAATACGAGAGTCTAATAAACACATATCGTGAAATCAAAATCCACAGAAGGATTCCATCATTCAACGACTAATCATACAATTAACTCGTGTCACGCGAGGCACAACACAAGGAAGGGAGTTCAACACCCATAGGTCGCACGTAAGTGACGACCACCACTCGATACTAATCACGACCAATGATCTCAAACGACGCGTCGCGATGTGACTAAGTCAGACAAAATCCGACAAGACAAAACTCAACAAACACAACTTGACTCGACAACCTAGGTTTCCCCCAGGCTAATCTGATTTTAAAATCGTATACTCTAGTTATTCGAAAATAAAACCAATAAGTTAAAAATCGTTTCCAAGACCCTTTCAAACACGACAAGGGCTTAACAGCGGTAGCATTTTATAAAATGTCCTAAAACACTTTTAAACACAACTTTTAAATACCGACACAAGGTTTTATTTGAAAATACAAGGCTGGCTCGCCCAAATTCATGTCACTTTTCAAAAACCCACAATACGATCAAGTCTATGAAATTTTCAAGCATGCACGCCGCATGTATTATTATTAATAGAAACACATTGGTTGTAAATAACAATAATTAGCCAAGTCCCAACAATTCCCGAACACACTCATATACGACATTCAAAAATCACCAGTTCAAAAAGCGCAACTCGGAAATACCAATTCCAAGCATATGTCAAACTATCTCTTCAAGTTTAACAACGCAACCAAAGATCACCGATTTGGACGTATGTCGAAACCAGCTATGTGAGTTTCTCAACAACTCTGCCATCAATACCTATACCGGAACATATCAATGTTCAAAACTTCTACCTTATACTGCACCCTTCGGTGTCCAACTCATCGGTACATTCGGCTCAACATACACTTAGTATATCGCAATTACCAAACACAGATTCCATCATACAACAAAAGACTAGAGAGTCAAGCCCTCTCACAATATACCACGGAGCAAAACTCGGATCTTTCGATCACCAACGATCCCACCAATGCTAGGAAGTTTAGCGATGGAGGGCTCGCAAAACGACAAACGGTTAAGCCGAGCGGCGCACATATTCGAGAGAGATAAAGGACGGCGCAATACTAGAATCAAGTACACAACCGGATGGGTCGAGAAACAACTCGACGATAAGTACGGTGAGGCAATCACGGTTCAAGAAGTGGAATTTCAATACGAGAAAACAAGAGAATCGAGTAAGGAAAACTTACGAGCACTGGATGTACTGAGATGCCGGCAGCGGTGTGACAATGTGCAAAACAAAACACAACTAGACCCAAATAACCAACAAGCCTAGGTATCCATAAACCTAGATCTCTGATACCATTTTCTGTAACACCCCCAAGACATTCGAGGTGTATTACAGCGCCGTGGACCCCTACATGGGACCCACCAGGCTAACACAAGAAAACACCACTCGACTAACCATCTCGGTTAGCAAGGAAACAATTATCAACCACAAGAACATAAAACAACACGCCCGGTACAACCGGCATAATAAACATCAACCGACAATTACATTAACTCCAACGAAGACAATTCACAACCCGAAAGGAAAAGCCTAAGTACTCGCGAGTACAATCTATAAGTTTACAATTTGGAAAACAACCACATCAAAAGAGACGGTAGAAATTAACAAGACTCGATTGCACATGTCAACAACCTTGGCCGACATCCTCGTACCATCCCAGCGCCCGCTCGTCTGGCTGAACATAACCTGAAATCCATAACAAGAATTTCCCCGACAACGGGTCCCCAGAGGGGTTAGCAATTACGCTAGTACAAGTAACCAGATGAACAACTTACATCTTACACATATAGTAATGCATGCAATAAAGAAAACATAGTTCCAAAATACTCATTTCCGGAAATGCCAATGATCAAACAACATTTGTAAAAATTCACCACAATTAACCGCGGACCCACAGCTTCGTGGATCCCTACCGAGACCCCGTCGGATCTAACCCTTGATGGTTAAAAGCAAGCTCGCGGTCCCACGGCCGTGGAACCCTACCGAGACCCGTCGGATCTAACCCGCGGTGAGCATACACACACACACGATTTCTCATACAAAACTACTATGTCAAGATTGTAAGTTCATAAGGATACTTGCCTCGATTAAATAGACGGCGACACGAGCGGAGCGGAAGAGTTGAACACGACCGCAAGGAACCGCGGAATGAACCTAACGATTCGGATAACACAATCACAACCAACTCTAGACGATTACGGAAATGGAATACACGGAACCCGCCTACGATTCATGTATATTCATACAAAAATAACAACGAGGCGGACCACAACCAAACCCTCTCGAATCCATAAAAATCCACAAAATACCCATGAATCCGTAGGAAAACTAACGATACTAACAATATTAATCGTATACATCATGAATCCACCAAAGCGGAACTAATCGGAAGAAAATCCCAAAACCCCCAAATTAATCGAAATAGGGTTTTAGAACATTACCTTGGAAGATTCGAGTACTAAGATCCGTAGAACACGCGTTAGATTGATTGCCGGGCTTCACAACCGAAGAAAAATGATGAAAATCGGCCCCCAAGTTAAGAAATCGGCGGTTCTCCCCCTCTCTCTCACTTCTCTCGCGATGCGGTGAAAAATGGGGAGGAGACGACCGATCTCGTCTAATAAGGACGAGGCTGCGCAAATACCGCCGTGTGCCGCGGCAGGCGAAAAATTTACTCGAGGTTTTGGCATTGTTCAGCGGCCGCGGCTGCGTGCCGCGGCACAGTCTGATTAGTTTTGGTCGCGGAAGACACACGAGTGTGCGCGGCACCGGACAGTGTCTGCGGCGCTTTGGCTGCTTGCAGCGGCTTGCCGGATGGGTGTGCCGCGGCACACGATCTGATTTGTTCGACATATTACACTGGGCACCTTTCGGCGGTGCCCAAAGACCGGCGATGCCGGTCGGCCGGTACTTTCGGCCGCCCACGACCCGATGCCTCGATTTCGAATACGGGCCAGGCGAACACGGCGAAAAGTTCGCGGACGACATCAACGACTTCGAGATGAAAGCGTAATGCAATAATTAATCATACGCGACCAAGAAAAGGGTCAAGATGACAAATCTGAGATATGGATACCCGTAACTTTCAAGAAATTACAAAATGGCCCAAGCGCCCGGAAATCACGATACGTGATCGAATAACCAAACCGAAGTTCACAACACGTCTAACAAAGTTAAACGGACTTGCGGAAATTCGAAGCTGATTCGGACGAGATTCGCAAGAATCGAACTCAAGTGCGAAAAAGTCGCTAAAAAGCACAGAACTCAACAAAACAACACCCAAACGAACTCGGATGACAAAAAGTGTAGAATTAATCATTCTCAGAATGACGAAACGGTCATGAGCGAGCCGTCAAAACGGACTCCGGCCGAAAAAGAAATTTACCAAAAATCAAAAATTGCGGATATTACAGCTCCAGCCGCGGATCGATAAAAAAGGAAATGAAAACTGAGTGAGAATGAGGCTGCTCTGCCGCATTTATACTGGGCAGGACTAGCGCGCGCTAGGCTACCGAGCTAGCGTGCGCTATCGACCCAGGCCGCGATCCAGTGGCCTTCTGGACTAGACTGCTCGGCCAGGTAGCGTGCGCAGCCTTCCGGCCGTAGCGTGCGCTACCTGCAGGCCGTAGCGTCTGCGTCCGGCGATGGCGTGCGCTACCGCCGAGCCTAACCGATTCGAGAACCCGAGGACTCCACCTGTCTGGACCCGATAAGCGTCGTTAGGCGGCGGATAGCGTGCGCTACACTGCCGGTTAGCGCGCGTGCCGGGCGTAAGCGTGCGCTCGCCGGTTCTACCCACCGTCCGGCCGGTGCCTGCAATCGTCCGGCCGTGCCATAATCGTCCGGCTTGATCCATAGCCGTCCGGCCTTTCGAACACCAGGGCTCGACGACTCGATTTCCGAAAACGCACGGAACGAACACGACGGAAAGTTCGCGGACGACATCAACGACCCGAAATGAAAACATAATACAATAATTAATCATACGCGGCCAAGAAACGGGTCGAGACAACAATTACAGATACGGATACCCGTAACTTTTATGAAATTACAAAATGGCCCAAAACGCCCGGAAATCACGATACGTGATCGAATAACCAAACCGAAGTTCACAACACGTCTAACAAAGTTAAACGGACTTACAGGAAACTCGAAACAACAGTTTCGAACGAGATTCGCAAGAATCGAACTCAAGTGCGGAAAAGTCGCTAAAAAGCACGGAACTCAACAAAACGACACCGAAACGAACTCGGATGTCAAAAAGTGTAGAATTAATCATTCTCAGAATGACGAAACGGTCATGAGCGATTCGTCAAAACGGACTTCGGCCGAAAAAAGAAATTTACCGAAAATCGAAAATTGTGGATATTACATTCTACCTTCCTTAAAAGAAGTTTCGTCCCGAAACTTAAAACAAGTAGGGAGAAGCAATATCCCGCCAGGAAAACTCAACGAGATACGCAAGAAATGCGTAACTAACGCCCAACGGCAAAACGTTACAAACAACGCAACGGAACATACGGTGTGAAAACACGTTCCATGACGACCAACACAACGTTGCCGTTAGGGATATAATAAAACCAACAAGTGACAAGCGTCATCAAATGGATAATACAATCAAGTCAATTATCCGAACAATCACAAAACACAACGAACGAAAATCAACACGATTGACCAACCCAACGGTACATCAATCAAAACGCGAGCCAATCGCTGAACAAATACGGAATTCCACCGCCCAAGGGTTGGAAGATCGAAAACGAGACTAATTTCCCGAACTTAAGGGAATTAGGAAGGAGCCTGAATGCTCAACAATCACGAAACGAGAACAAAAACCGAACAAACAAACGATCGAGACAACAAAAATCGAACAATCATGTCCGAAACACGAAGGATAATAAAATTCAAACAACAACTCCTAGGATGATCTAGTGAGAACTACAAGACATGCATTCCCATAAGATCCACAGGAAAGGGAATAGCGACTGAAAAGTCACAACGACAAACGAGTTATTCCGAAACAATACCACACTCGTTCGATCAACAAAAACAAGGGGCAGGACAAGCTCAGAAATGTCAACGAACATAATGAGTCGACCAAGTCGAAAACATAAGAGTTCCAAATCTGATCCACTTCGAATAAAAGAACTAATAGAACCATATGATGTCACTCCCGAACAAGGTTCACAAGAATCGAACCGAACCCGAAAAAGTCACAGCGATAACCAGATCGACCCACAATAAGGTCGCAGCTCGTTCGGACGATGAAACCGAAATACAGAACAAGTTCATAAAGTATCAACGAACATGGGCGAATCGATAGACTGGAGAAAGAGAAAATACAGAAGTCAAAATAGTACGGGCATTACCTCCGACCTCATCCACGAAATTCACAAAAACGGGAGCAAGGTAACAAGACATTAAACAACCGACACATAACGGAACCATCACCGATGCACACGGTCATACCAAACTAAGCTCTAACAGCTCGCACATGCGCGACAACGCAGAAATCACTAGATCTTGAGGACAAGAATGGATAGGTTTTAAAAACGAAAACCTCATTTTGAAAATAATTTAGAAGAACACTGGTTGATCTTGAGTATCACCTTTCAAAATAAAGTACAAACGTGAAACATCGTTATCGAGACTTTGGAGAACCATTTCGCATTTGATAAAAATGAGGACACTTTCTCTTAGTGAAAACTTTCGGAATATTCGACCCTCGGGTCTAAATAAAAGTGTTTCTAAAACATTGAAAATATCTCAAAGCATTTTGGTCCTCGAGGTAGAAATTTTTTGAAATATATTGTGGCACCTTGGATGTACCACAAGAAAATAACTCATTTGAAAAGTATGTCTCGAAATTTATTTTTCTAAGATACTCAAGGTTTTCAAAAATCCAATAGGCCAGAATGCCCAAAACTCGCACATATCAACGTTCACTAAAATAACTCCTAGTACACGCATCAAAACGTTTAAAATCTAGACAATACATGTCTTTAAACGGAAATAAACGATAAAATACCACATTCAGAACAAAACCACTGACCCCATTCGAGGCCTCTAAGGACACTCCCGCACTGGCTAGCGAACAAGTCGAACGCGTATAAGCACAAAGCTTCCACAATAGAACTTGTAAAACGTGCAAATCGATTCGAAAATCATCAGCAACGGACAAAAACAACAATAAAAAGACATCACAAGCGACGACACTCCTCGTATAAATCAAATACGAGAGTCGACTAAATACATATCGTGAAATCAAAATCCACATAAGGATTCCACCACTTAACAAATAATCATAAAAATAGCTTGTGTCACACGAGGCACAACACAAAGAAGGGAGACTTACTTCCACAGGTCGCACGAAGATGATGATCGCCCCACGATACTAATCACGACCAACAAACTCAAACGACGCGTCGCGACACGACTCAGTCAGATAAAATCCGACGAAACAAGACTTAAACAGCACGACTTGACCCGACAGCCTAGGTTTTCCTCAACCTGGCTCCGATACCATTTATGTAACACCCCCAATCCGCTCAGGGATATTACACGCCGTAGAACCTTTCCTCAAGGATCTACCAGGCTGGTAACAACATATAACAACTCAACCATGCCTTTAAGGCCAAAATGACTCAGTAGACCGATTTGGTCTTTCAATAAATACATACAACTCAAATACAACTCATGCCCACGCAGGGGTCAAAACACAACCACACCCGTACAACGGGAAAAATATAGCAGCGGAAAATAAAGTACAACTGAACCAATAAACAATGTACGTTTCCTCATGTGATTAGTATCGATCATCTTTCATCATCCTTCGTGCCGACCTTGTATTATGCTTTAAAACCTGAATGCAAAAACAGACATCCACCCCCGAATACTCGGGGGTTAGCAAAACTCCACTGTTTTGCTAGTGCAAGAACAAAGTGCAAATACGAGCCATACAATTCACATTCCACGAATAACAATAACCAGGAATCCTCAAAGATCCAAACGAAACGAAAAGCACTTCTCGAGGCAAGAATTTGAGAAAACGTTCCAAAATCGAAAGATCACAAATCAATGGAAAAATTTATAAAACAGTTTAGAATGCCATCGAGAGTTTTAATAGAAAACAATTTAGGATTATTAAATCCTACTTTTCAAAATCCAAAAGACAAAAGGGGTCACCGCCCCAAAGGTTTACTTTCCATAAAATAACCTTTACCAAACCGTTGGAATTTTAGCCCCAAATCCGTCAAATGACCTTTACAAAACCGTTGGGATTTTAGGCCCAAATATCATCAACTCATAGTACACAAGAACGACCACAAGGTTCGTCTCCCAACATCAAAATCCACAAATAAAGGAATTAAAACAAACAACAAAATACTCTAGTGCCATCCTAGCCAAGTAAGCCAAACGAACAACTTACCTCTTACACACTTAGTCGATGCATGCAATCATGAAAACCATTCAAAAGCACTCATTTCTGGAAATGCCATAATCAAATCACATTTGCAAAAATGCACCACAATTAACCGCGGATCCACCCCTCCGTGGACCCCTACCGAGACCCCGTCGGATCTAACCCATAGTGGTTAAAAGCAAGCTCGCGGATCCACCCCTCCGTGGACCCCTACCGAGACCCCGTCGGATCTAACCCATAGTGAGCATACACACACACACGTTACTCATGCAATACTAATATGCTAAGAATGTAAGTTCATTAAGAATACTCACTAGAGATGGCCACTAACTCGACACCGTTATCAAACTCTTCAAAACACAATAACAAGATTAAACACGGAATACACGATTCCATAACTTTAAACAACAGGGATATCATCAAAGCCTTCAACATTCCAAATGATCAAATCATAATCAATTCCCAAAACACACCGTTCACAAAACACACACGCGTTTTGAAAGAGACCCTTTAACGAGGCCAAACCGAAATCTTTTGAAACTTCATTTCAAACAACCAAACAAACACACCAAGACGATCACCGATCATCATATCCATAAAATAATAAAAGTATGGGCAAGGTACTTGCCTCGAATAAGAACAACGCGGAGAATCGACCGAAGTAGGTTGACACGAACCGACTACGAACCCGCCGACTCCACCAATCGCCAACTCGCGTTCATAAACTACGAAGGACAATAACAACAATGAAATGAATCCCCTAACACGACTTAAAGCCGTTGAATTCAAAGAACGAATGACGAAAGTTCAAGCGTTTCCCCCAAAACGGCTAAGAACACGATTCGTTCCGTCAAAACCCGAAAATGGAATTCCAAGTTGAAATATGGATATACAATCCATGGAATATGTTTAACAACATCATTTAACCATAATCGATCCATCAAAAACGGATGAAAAACGAGATCGAGGACAAATCCCCCAAAAAGTCGATTCGAAGAAAATTAAGAAATATACTTCGATTCGACGAAGAACAATGGATTAAATGATGTTAAACACAAGAATACTACAAAGATTAATCATACCCATCATGAATTAATCAACAACACGGAACGAATCGGACAAAAATGCAAAACCCCTCAAATTCACGAAATTAGGGTTCTAAGGAAGATTACCTTGATTCGCTGGATCAAAGGATGATAACGGATGATTGATTGATGTTATGAACTCAAGAACTTCGTGGATTTGTTGTTAAACAACATGGATTCGTCACCTCCGAAGCTCCAGCCGCGGATCGATAAAAAAGGAAATGAAAACTGAGTGAGAATGAGGCTGCTCTGCCGCATTTATACTGGGCCGGACTAGCGCGCTAAGTGCCAGAGCTAGCGTCTTATCGACCAGGCCGCGATCCGGTGGCCTTACGGACTAAGCTTTCGGCGAGTAAGCGTCGCGACCTTCCGTCCGTAGCGTGCGCTACTGCGAGCCGTGGCGTCTGCGGCGTCCGACGATGGCGTGCGCTACTGCCGAAACTGCCGATTCAGAACCCCAGACTCCACTGTCTGGACCCGATAAGCGTGCGTTAGGCGGCGGATAGCGTGCGCTACACCTGCCGGTTAGCGCGCGCGCAGCCTTCCGGACGTAGCGTGCGCTACGCCGGTTCTACCCGCACCGTCGGCCGGTGCCTGTCGTCCGGCGATCCATAGCCGTCGGCGGCCTTTCGAACACTGTGGCTCGGCGACTCGATTTCAAAACGCACGCAGGCGAACACGACGAAAAGTTCGCGGACGACATCAACGACCCGAAATGAAAACATAATACAATAATTAATCATACGCGGCCAAGAAACGGGTCGAGACAACAATTACAGATACGGATACCCGTAACTTTTAAGAAATTACAAAATGGCCCAAAATGCCCGGAAATCACGATACGTGATCGAATAACCAAACTGAAGTTCACAACACGTCTAAAAAAGTTAAACGGACTTACAGGAAACTCGAAACAACAGTTTCGAACGAGATTCGCAAGAATCGAACTCAAGTGCGGAAAAGTCGCTAAAAAGCACAGAACTCAACAAAACGACACCGAAACGAACTCGGATGTCAAAAAGTGTAGAATTAATCATTTTCAGAATGACGAAACGGTCATGAGAGAGTCGTCAAAACGGACTTCGGCCGAAAAATGAAATTTACCGAAAATCGAAAATTGCGGATATTACATTTAGTTTCTTGTATTTTCAGTTCTGTTTCGAGTTTTGTATTTTTCATTTCCGTACAAGTTTGTAATTTCTGTTTCGAGTTGTAATTTTAGTTTCGAGTTGTAATTTATTTTTTCACCCAGCAAGATTCTACGACAGAAATCCAACAATATTTTCGAGTAACATAAAAAGTCAAGTTCAAAAATATACAATATTGAGGAAGGTTGACAATCGGGTAACACGAATTAGACAAACGAGTATCACAATTTTTCACCGGGTAACTCGAGGTCGAGTCACTCGAGAATATACCGAGTAACTCGAACTGTTACTTGGGTCACACGAGTTCTGTCGAGTAACTCGAATTCGGGTAACACGAATTCAAATCGGGTAACTCGAGTTCGAATTCGGGTAACACAAATTCGTATCGGGTAACACGAGTTCTGTCGAGTTATTCGAATTCGGGTAACACGAATTCAAATCGGGTAACTCGAGTTCTGTCGAGTTACTCGAATTCGGGTAACACGAATGCAAATCGGGTAACTCGAGTTCGAATTCGGGGCAAGAATTCGTATCGGGTAACTCGAGTTCGTTACGGGTAACTCAAATTCTTATCGGGTAACTCGAATTCGGGTAACTCGATGGTCTAATTTGTGTTACCCGATAGGCAACCTTACTCAATATTGTATATCTTTTGAAGTTGACTCGAAATTATGTTACTCAAAAATACAATATATGACTCAAATATATTCGAGTAAAGGTCAATTCCAAATTTAGGTATCAAAAGAATTGTTGCTAAACTTGAAAAATAATACTATATTCAAAAAGGCAAAACCGGCTATTCTCACGTAAATGTAATCCCACAAAAAAGCAAAAAAAGTGAGAGGGGTACGTTTTTGTGAGGGGTATTGCTTATTCATATACCTCATTTGTCGTAAAGAAAGATCCTCTAAAGAAAGATTGCACTTAATTAAAGTATTTATATCTTCTCCCCGACTCATGAGTCATGAGGTTTATGCGGACAAATCAATGGCTGCCAGCTTGTTTTTTGTGTGTCGGTCATTTTCTCTCTTTTCTGTTGCTTTTACCACTTCGGTCTAGTCTACATGGTATCAACATGTTATTGCAATCGGGCACCTCAATAGCAACTATTTTGTTAAACGGTTTTCCATGGGGACGCACTAGACAAACCGTTTGTTAAAATAGCATTAAGGAGGGCACCCAATGCCTCCTGTATAGCCACAATGGTCCCGTTTCAGGCATTCAATTGCATCGACATGGGTTGCACCATATCTAAGTCGAATAGACGTGTACAATCAATACTTTTTTCTAATCGTACTTTTAAAAGTGTTGACGTTTGAAATTTTAGTAAATACAATCATAAGAGAAATAGTAATAAAAATAAAAAAATATACTAATATCCATATTTACATCTATATATCTATGTATATATACAGGGTGGTTCTGGTGAGAATGAGTTTTAAGTTAGAGATAAGGATGAATTTATTACATATAGCTTGATTAAATGGATGGTCATGATGTATTCACATGAAAACTTATGCATGCAATGCATTGTTTTAATCCATCAATATTTTGATGCATATAATGCATAACTTTAATATTTGACATTTTATTGCATGAAATGTATAATTTTTTATGCGTAATGTAATCTGGACCGTGAATCACACAAGGTCGATGATTCAGATTTATTTTTATTTCTTACTCAATAAATATTCTCATTTGATCCATCTTTTATATATATATATATAGATGAAATTATTTGAAAAGATGTTAGTAGGGTATAAAATAGTGGGGTGAAAAGATGTTTATAAAACATGGGGTCTGAAATAGGGGGCTGTCAATAGCCCAACCTTTTTTTGAGACTTAATGACGTACTATTAACCACTGTGAATTAGCCAATTTCTCTACATATTTAAAAAAAAAGTAGGCGAATTACCGTGATAAAAACTAAATAGACATATTACCCTCATGTATTCTCAAAAAGTTGTATGTTAGTCCCTTGTATTTTATCTGAATATTGCAAATCACTCCATTATGAAAAATATGATAGAAGGACCGGGATGCAATTTTTTAAAAACACAAAAGAGTAATTTACCTATTTAATTTACGGTGGAAATGTTGGAAATTTGGTTTTGAGTTGACCAATTTCTTGTGTTATAATCATTGGCTCAAAACCGAATTTCGGTGAGTGATAAATGGTTTGTAATGAGCACCAACCGAGCTATTATTAGAGTGCACATCCTTGACCTTGAGCCTTGGTATTTGGCAACTAGTTCTTAACTAGTTTGCTGGAAATTCGAACAAATAGTGCACATGTTGACTACAATGTTGCCGTAACATTTGCGTCAACATTTTCTGTTCGACAGTTACAGTTGTAACAGCTGATTTTTGAATCAAATTTGAAACAGCTATGAGAGTTACAACTGTTATTAATTGCTGGTTGGGAGTTACACCAAGGTGTAATGCTTGCTGGGAGGTTACATCTCCATATTCAATTTGGTAGAGGGGTTACTTGGAGGTTACACTTACAAATTGAATGATCATCTTTATGTCTCCTACATGTGTGGCTTGCCTATTTATAGGGAGCTCATTTGCATAATTTGATAGGTGGTGCATGTTGTTTTGCATAACTTTTGAACACATGAAAACAAGAGAGCTCTCCATATGTTTTCATTGTCATTGTTTACAAAACTTGCATTCTCAAATTTAATACAGCTTCTTAGTCCTCACCATCATCTAGTTCGTTGGAGCTTCTTGGTTTGTGGTGCTACTACCAAGAAGACGAAGCCGTTTTATCTTTGGGGACGATACGCCAAACCGTGAGCACTAGCCGGGGCGTATTTCGTCTTGCGGAAAGAGGTTTTCCTCGACTCGGCCTATTACTAGTTCTGTTCCAGCGTCTACGGATACGATTTGAAGCATTCTGTTCCGGCGAGTTCCAGATTGTTCCCTGGAGTGTTACGACAACATCGAGCAGAACAATTCTGACAACATTCAATCTGTAATTGTTATTTCAATTCAATTAATTATTTTGTTGTCTCATCTTCTACTTTCTTTTAGCTTTTTCAGAGCACAGGTATATAATGGTGTACCCCGGTCCAACTATATTCCAACATGAAATAATTGACCCATTTTTAAAAATAAAGAGAGTAATTGACCCATTTAATTTAAGAGTGAAGTAAATAGCTTATTTTGTAAAACTCAATGGGCTACTTTGCTAAAACCCCTTTTTTCTGACTACAACAGTTGTCGCTAAAATCATCCTTCTTTTAGTTTTAAAAAAACGTCCCCAATTTTATTTTACATTTAATTAAGAAGCTTATGTAATAATTTACTAAGTTTTTTCATGGAAATAATTTAATAATAAATGTTTTGTGAGTTCTTTTTTGCCACGACATGCTGTCACAAATAGTTGGATCAAATACATCGACATGTTGTTGCTCATACTAATTAAAAAATTTAAGTAATTCCCTTTTTTTTTTTTTTTTTTGGGTACAAGTAATTCCCTTTTTTTTTAAAGAAAGGTAATTTAGTGATTCCTATTTTTGCATCAACAAGCCTTCCGAAAAACATCAAGATTTCTAGCCTCGACAAGTCGTCACATATATGTATATTAAATTTTTGCCGCAGCGTGAAGTTGGAAATTTGTGTATTCGATTTTGCAGACGACATGTCGTCGCGAAATCCCTACGAAATAGCTTGTTTTGCCCTTTGGCATATAGTAATATTCTTTTCTGTCCCAAGTTTAGTAACAACTCTTTTGATACCCAAATTGTCGAAATTGACCTTTACTCGAATAAAATTCGAGTCATATATTATAATTTCGAGTAATATAATTTCGAGTCAACTTCAAAAAAAATAATATTGAGGAAGGTTGAAAATATGGGTTACCGGATTCCAAAAATTCGGGTTACACGAGTCCAATTCGTGTAACCCGAATACAATTCGGACGACCTGGCTGGCCGCTGAACTGCGCGGGAAAAAACAACGGGCGTTGAAAAGTCTCCGTGCACGTGTCGGGCTTCTATTGGAGGACGCCAACGGTCATTAATGACTCCTCGGCTGACGCGTCCTTGAAAAGACGCGTCTGCGAGTCTCGAGGAGTCAACTATAGCGTCGTTTGAGATCCGACCCACGAGGTTTTCCCTTATTGCAATCGGGTCCCCGCCTCCTCCTATAAAAGGGCGCGGTCTTGCGATGTTACTCACGCGTGCTTTTGGGAGAAAGAAGGAGCTGCTGCCGAATTTTCTGAAGATCTTAGCCGATCGTCGTTCGATTTCACTTTAGGGTAAGAAAAATCCTTTTCTTCTTTTCTATCTCTGAAAATGGCCGGAGCCTCATCATCGTTTGGAGCGGGTACCCGATCTGCCGCCGGGACATCGGCTGCCCGGGGAGAAACTCCTTCCGTCTTCCACTGGAGAGGCAGGTGAGCTCATTCGGCGGAATCGACCAGTGAAGTTGAGGCTTTGTTTAATGAGGCCGATATTGCTAAGGAGTCGGCTGCTGAAGAGAGACGATCGGAGATCGAGAGAGATCTGGCGATCAGGGCTTACTGGGAGCAACATAGCGCTTTTGGTCGGGCCTATAGGGCCTTTGTTGAAATAATGGAGAGGTTAGCCGGTCCTACTCCGAGATTCGACTACCGGGGATATTCGGTTGCTTATCCCTATGTGCTTCCCAAGCGGTCGCAGTATCGTGCCGCGCAGCGATCGTTGTGGTCGCTCGGCCAAATACGGAGCTCGACGACCAGGAGAGATCTGGCCGTCTGGAGGACAAGATTCCATGTTCCTTCAGATGTGGACATGTTCGCGCCCGCGGAGAATGAACGAGCCGACCAGCCTCCGATGGGTATGGTCGCAGTGAGTGAGGCCGTTATGGAGGCCGGGCTACGCTTCCCTCTGTCCTTTGCGGTCTCCCATCTGTTGGCCGCTTGGAATGTGGCGCCACTTCAGCTGACGCCGAACGCCTGGCTCCAAATTATTTGCACCCTCACCCTTTTCGGCGGTCATCGCCTGTACCGCCTCCCATCGCCATTGGAGATGAATCATTTGTTTAAACTGACGGCTCACAGAGGGTTGGTCGGCGGTTACCATATTCAAGGCCGATCTGGTCGGGTGATTCATGGAGTCCCGAATAAGATACGTGGCGATCAGACGAAGTGGTTCTGGGTCGCCGACAAGTGGAGAGCTTCGGCGAGCGACAATCCCACGGGCGAGCTGGAGATCCCGGAAGACGATCGACCAAACGAACAAAAAGTCGAAGGCGATCACATGTAATACATTACGCAGAATGAAAAAAGGAGTATTTTATTCATAAACACAAGCTTCATACATTTCGAGGCCCGAAGGCATTACAACAAAAAGTACAAAGTTACGGAGGAAAAACAAAAATGCCTCTCAAGGCCCCGCCTGCTGGTCTTCGCCCTCGGGTTGCGGATCGGCTTGGGCACCCCCATCGGCCTCGGGATGAATGAGTTTGCCGGTATACCAACTCAGGTCGATCCCGAGGTCGACCAAGTCAAGGATCGGCAGAGAGAATTCTGGATGCAGAGGATGCTTGAGGACATAGGATTTGAAGCTTTCCATCAGGGGACCGATCTCGACCCCTGCCTTTTTAGCAGCTCGAACAGCGTCAGCATAGGCCAAGTAGTAAGCGAACTCGCCGACGTGCTCGACGTTAAGGTAGGGATCGACCTCGATCGCTTTCAGCTGCCCCTTCAGATCCGCTGCCGTCCTCTCGACCTCTGCCAGTTCCGCCGCCTTGGCAACATTCTCGCCCCTGGCTTTCTCCAGCTCTCTCTTCGCCGCCTCCAGCTCACCACTGAGCCGATCCACCGCAGCCTTCAACCCGGTCGCCTCCTCCTGCGAAGCCTCGAGCTTCTGGCGAGTTTCCTTCTCCTTATTACATGACCGATCGGCAGCCTCCTTGGAGCGGCTCAGCTCCTGCTTCAATCGGTCCACATCCTGCTTAGCCCGTTTGGCGGTCTCCTCATACTCTTTCTCCATAGACCGGATCCGGTTGGCAGCCTCGATATTTCTATTCCGTGCGGTCTCGAGTTCGCGATGGAGGTGAGCAGTGGAGGGTCGCCCCTCAAAATCCCGAGCAGCTTGGACGGCCATCGTCGCCGTCTGAAGAGCCAGGGCAACGGTCGCCTGCATGGCGTCTCCAGATCGCCGACGAGCGATCGCATCAAGGTCGGTCGTCCAAGCCTTGGGCAGAGAAGTGATTGCCTGGCGAACGTAAGCAGGGACTTCGAGGGAACCTTGCGGAGCCTTGCTCGATAGAAAGTCCAGCACCATGGGGGCGACGTCCGGGTCGGCGAGACGTGTAACACCCCCAAGACATTCAGGGCACATTACAGCGCCGTGGACCCCACACTGTGGAATCCACCAGGCTAACGTACCAACAAGACATTTGACAACGACAAACTATCATTAATAAAACGACAATTAAAATAAAAGACTACCAACCGACAATTAAAATCTGACATCAAATCCATTTCCCAAAATGGGAACACAACATAAACAATTTCAAACAGGAAGTACTCGAGTACTTAAACCAACTTTATAATACATAAATCTCAAAATCAGACATCAATAGTAACCGACAGACATGACATCGAAAAAAATCAAATACTGGACAATATCATGCTTGCCCATCATCCTCATACGTCCCGAGTGCTCGTTTATCCCCACGACCAATACCTGAAATACAAAAAGTATTTCCCCCATTTAAGGGGTTAGCGACAAGTGCTAGTGCAAGTACAATCCATTTGAACTACATTCTAATCAGATGAATATATGCGCCAAAAAGTCATTTTAGAAAACATTTTATATTCCGGAATATTTACAATCACAAAACACATTATCTCCAACAAATCACAATTCAAAGTTAACCGTTGGTACGAGACTCACGGACACCGTACCCCACAGAGTCCCGTCGGACATCCCTGGGTGGCTAACCACAGTTCACGATACGCACACTCACGGCAATACGTATCCCTACAGGCCCCGTCGGACCGTCCCTAGGTGAACATACACATAACCATCCACAACAACCACGATACAGCCATAATTCAAATACTAGAACATGTAAACAAATGTAAAGTACTTGCCTTTGAGACATTCTTCGAAGAATCGGAAGTGAAAAATGACTACGGATGATCCGAATGGAAAACGACGGTTCCTAAACGAAGAATTAGCATAACTCAGTCCCAACGGTCATTAATAATCTTAAGGAATACTCCCAAAACCCGATTACAATTAACGACAATATCGTTCAATCAATACGGGTGAGGGTTTACGTAAAATCTCCCGTATTGATAATTCGCGGATTAAAATCAAGGAAAGCTGGATTTGGAATCATTCAATAATCACAATCGGTGAAGAATATCGTAATATAGATGAACAATTCGGAACTACACCCTAAAATCCCGAAATCCCCAAATTCGTCAAAATTAGGGTTCTGAGGAATTACCTTTAATTCGGTGATGAAAGGTGATTATGTTGATTATGATATGGTGGCTCGATTCTACCGTGATGGAATCTGGATAGAACTCCGAAAAGAATCGGTGGAAATCGTCTGCGAGGTCGCACGTCGAAGAAACGAAGGGAAAAGAATGGCTAATTGCTCAGCGCGCATTGGGCTTATATATTTGTGAAGTTAGCGCACGGTAACTTCCATATGTAGCGTGCGCTAACGGGGCCGTGGCAGTCCGGTGGCTATCGCCACCATTCGTTAGCGTACGCTAACAATAAGGATTAGCGTCGCTAAGCTGTTCTTGGTAGCGCACGCAAGGCAACAGGGTAGCGTGCGCTACCTACCGCAGCGATTGATGCTGGCGATGTCATATCGGCGATAAGCTGGCATCGAGGTACGATACGATACACACGCACGAGACCGAGAATCCGGGGAACATGAGCGAAGCATACAAGACGACGGAGCTAAGCGCTGAAAGAGAAATACAATTCCGACCACCGAAGGGTCCGTAATGCGACAACGAAAACAAGATTCCCTAAACTATTAGGAAATTACAAAAATGGCCCAAGTGCCCGAAAATCACGAAACGACGTCGGATTTACAAACCGAAAGTCTCCACATGACCAACTCAACCATACGAACTTGTACAAACCAAGAAACAACGGAAACGAACGAGTTTTACAAGAATCGAACGTTCATGCGGCAAAACATGTCATAAAATGAAATTACGTGAAAACATCATCAAAACTCGTCCAAATGGAAAAACTCCAAGAACAAAATAGATTCGAAATGTCGAAACGGTTACAAGAGAGTCAATAAAAATAGACATACACTAAAAATGGAAACTGCTAAAAATGGAAAAATTACGGATATTACATTCTCCCCCTCTAAAATAAAGTTTCGTCCCGAAACTTAAGAATCAAAAAGCTCGGGGTATCTCGAACGCATATCCTCCTCTAGCTCCCACGTCGCTTCTTCTACTCCGTGCCTCGACCATTGCACCTTAACCAAAGGAATGGTTTTGTGCCTTAACTGTTTGTCACGACGTTCCAAAATTCTGACGGGCCTCTCCTCAAACGTAACATCCTTCTCTATCTCCACGTCCCCAAAGTCAATAATGTGGGACGGGTCCTAACGTACTTCCTCAATCGGGAAACGTGAAATACGCTATGTACATGACTCGGCGACGGAGGTAAAGCCAAACGGTACGCTAACTCACCGACTCTCTCGATACCTCGAAGGTCCAATATATCTCGGTGAGTTTCCCCTTCTTCCCAAAACGGAAAACTCCTTTCGTCGGAGACACTCTCAACGAACATGATCTCCCACCTCGAACTCCAAAGGTCTACGCCTAACATCCGCATAAGATTTTTGTCGACTACGAGCGGCCAACATCCTCTTTCTAATCAATTCAACTTTCTCCCTCGTCTCCAACACAAGGTCCGGCTCGGTGCCAACCAAATCGGACGGCTCATCCCAACATATCGGTGATCGGCAACGTCGGCCATAAAGTGCCTCGTACGGTGCCATCCTAATCGACGTGTGCCAGCTATTATTATAAGCAAACTCAATTAAGGCCAAATGCTCCTCCCAATTACTACTCGATCTAACGCACACGCGCGCAACAAATCCTCGAACGTCCGAATGGTACGTTCGGACCGCCATCGGTGTGGGGATGGAACGAAGTGCTCAAACGTATCGTGTCCCCAATGCCTTATGCACTTTGCCAAAAATGCGTCTGAATCGGCCATCCATGCGAAATAATGGTCCTCGGCGTACCATGAAGCCTCACTATCTGAGTAATAAAAATACGAGCCAACTTTTCTGGACCCCAAGTATCCTTGATGCCCAGAAAATGTGCCGACTTAGTCAGTCGGTCTACAATCACCCATACCATATTCATACCAGTCTTCGTCCTCGGTAAACTCGTGACAAAATCCATAGAGATGTCCTCCCACTTCCATTCCGGAACGGGAAGTGGTTTCAATAATCCGGCTGGCCGCTGATGCTCAATCTTGACTTGCTGACAAGTCAAACACTTAGCCACAAACTGAACTACCTCTTTCTTCATATCGTTCCACCAGAAATTTTTCCTCAGATCTTTATACATTTTACTCGAGCCCGGATGGACTGAGTAAGGTGACGCGTGAGCCTCTCGCATAATACTCTGTCTCATTTCCGAGTCGTTCGGAACACACAACCGACCTCGGAATCTCAACACTCCGTCCTCATGAATAACAAATCCCGGGGCTTTCCCCTTCTCTACACTCTCCCGAAGCTGAATAAACATCGGGTCCTCCAACTGTCCCGATTTAATGTCCTCGACCAGAGATGAAGAAATCTCAAGAGTACGCAACTGCCCGGAACTCTCTGGCAGCACAACCTCAATGCTCAACCTCGTAAACTCACGCTGAAGTTCCGACTGGGCCGTAAGTAACTCAAGCGCTCGAAGCGATACTGATTTCCGGCTCAAGGCATCTGCTACCACGTTAGCCTTGCCCGGATGATAAAGGATCTCGAGATCGTAATCCTTAATCAATTCCAACCACCTCCTCTGCCTCATATTAAGCTCTTTCTGCGTGAAAATGTACTTCAGGCTCTTGTGATCGGTGAAAATCTGACACGACGAGCCATACAAGTAATGACGCCAGATCTTCAACGCAAATACGACTGCGGCCAACTCAAGATCGTGCGTAGGGTAATTCAATTCATATGGTTTCAACTGACGGGAAGCATAAGCGATCGTCCTCCCGTGCTGCATAAGTACGCATCCGAGCCCTTGGCCCGAAGCATCACTATAAACTGAGAAACCATCGTTACCACTCGGTAAAGCCAAAACAGGAGCGGTCGTCAACCGCTTCTTCAACTCCTCAAAACTATTCTGCCTCTCATCGATCCACACAAACTTCTCTGACTTCTGTAACAACTGAGTCAGAGGTCGAGCAAGTTTAGAGAACCCCTCGACGAACCTACGGTAATACCCGGCTAATCCCAGAAAACTACGGACCTCTTTCACGTTCTTGGGCGGCGCCCAATCCAACATCCTCTACCTTATGTGGGTCCACACGGACACCCTCGGCCGAGATCACATGACCGAGAAACATAACGTCCCGTAACCACAACTCGCACTTTGAGAACTTCGCACAAAGATGCTGAGTTCTCAAAATATCTCACACAATATGCAAATGACGGGCGTGCTCCTCCTCGCTCCTCGAGTAAATCAGGATGTCATCGATAAAACGACTACACACTTATCGAGGTACTCGATAAAGACTTTGTTCATAAGTCGCATGAACACGGCCGGTGCGTTGGTTAGCCCAAAAGGCATAACCACAAACTCGTAGTGACCGTATCTCGTCCGAAAGGCCGTCTTGAATATCGGTATCCTTGATCGGAGCCGATAATACCCCGATCTCAAATCAATCTTGGCTCACGGTCGCTCCTTGCAGTGATCAAACAAGTCATCAATCCTCGGGAGTGGATATTTGTTTTTGATGGTCACTTTGTTCAACTCTCGGTAGTCGATGCACACGAAGTGACCCATCCTTCTTCTTTACAAATAGGACGGTGCGCCCCAAGGCGAAGCACTCGGTCGAATATACCCCATGTCTAGCAACTCTCCCAAGCTGTTTCTTCAACTCAAGCATCTCGGGCGCCATACGGTATGGCGTCTTAGAGATAGGTCTGCACCCGGCTCTAGATCGACGGTAAACTCAACCTCTCGGCCCGGCGGCAAACCCGGCAACTCATCCGGAAAACGTCGGGATACTCACATACTCTGGAATAGACGAGCTCGACTCCCCTTCTTCCGATCTCAAAGCGTAACACCAATAGCCCGTGCAACCTCCCAGAAGAAGTCTCACCGCCTCAAAGCGCGATCGGTAATCTCTGGCTACCCCGCTTACGCCCCACAAAAGAATGCTCGGTACCATCAGAGGCTAACATCGAAGCAGTCCTCGTTCTATAATTCATGATCGCCCCATGACGGTCCAGCCAATCCTCACCAGAATCAAATCCTCATCTCTAATATCTACCGCAATCAGTTAGAAGGCCAATCCCTCCCCGCGATACTCACGAAAAATCTCTAATCTCACGGTCCCCACGATGCTATCCCGCTAGGAAGTTTAACAACAAAAGGCTCACAAGCAACAAGGCAATCAACATGCAGACGACGCACACAATCCATAGATATAAAAGAATGCGTAGCACGGAATCGAACAATACGGAAACAGGATGGTCAAGGATGTGGACGGTACTGTAGCCACCGTCGCGTCGGGATCTCGGCTCGCCTCATCTCATACACACGGGGCGGAGCGGACCCGCACTAGAAGCTCCCCTCTAGAAGACCGACCACGACCTCGACCTCTACCAAAACTCTGCTGGTGAGAGCGTCAGTGCTCGATTCACACTCGGCTCTCCCGCACTGGGCCGATATCCGAGTAACTGGAGCCCGAGCCGCATCCGTACAAAACTTAGCACGGTGACCCATACGACCACAAGTAAGACACCGAATCGGAGGCCTATCACACTCACTCATCATGTGGCCCGGATAGCTGCGGTTGAAGCACGTAGGACCACGACGGAACCGGCGGAGCGAGACCTAGAAGCTGTTCCCTCGACCAACGATGGCGGCCGACTCGAAGACTCTCGAACTGGCGAGCCTTGGATACCCCGACTTGCCTCCCAAATCGGCCGGAGGTCTTCGCTTCTTTCCTTCACTGCCGTCTCTGCCGTAAAACGACATCTCGTAAGCCATCGCTTTATTCTGATAATCTTTCAAAGTCGTGCACCCCAGGCCAGACATGTAGTGGCGCACCCTCGGCTTCATCCGTATATCAGAGTGGCGGATCTTGTCTAGCTCATCTCGGACTTGGTTTCTCACGTAGTGCAGCTGTTGATTGTAGTCCTTGATAGCTTGAGAAATAGGAACATCTTGGGGCTTAGCCTCAAAGAAGGCTCGGATCCTCTCCTCTTTCACTGGCCAAGGACAGTATTCGTCTTCCATCAGATCTCGAAACTCTGCCCACGTAGCTGCCCGGTCACGCGGTTTCACCGCTTGCCACCACGTTGCTGCCTCCTTGGCGAGGAAGTACTGAGCAATGGGTACTTTCCTCTCCTCGGAACAGTTAGCAGCCTCAAACACTTTCTCCAACTCGAATAACCAATTCTCCCAACCAAAAGGGTCAGAAGCACCATCAAACTGCGGAGGACGCATACGAATCACGTCCTGGAGTAGCTTATCATTACCGGATCCAGTTGGCGGAACCGGGTTGGCATTAGCATGGCCGACCGTAACGGCACGAGTCGATGGCGTCATCGGTTCGCTACTTCCGTAATATGTTGGCCACTCCAACATTCTCATGAGCATTACGGAGCTAGCGGTAGTCCTGTGACCTCGGAACTAGGGGAACACTGCTCGACAAAGAGGGCATCGCCGAATCGGTTCCCGAGTGATCGGACATGGCCGCCCCAGGCTGCGCCACGTCCCCTACCGCGTCGCGGCCGCGTCCGCGTCCTCTACGGCAGGAATTCGAAGAAGCAACGGGTAAGTACAATTCAAACGCAAAACGCAAAGATACTAAGACAGAATAGAACAAAGCGGTGAAACGAGTCAAGTTAGGAAAACTTACGAGCACCGGCGTCTTGAGATGATGGCATAGCGGTGATCTTGTCCCAAAAAAGCGACACTTAACTAGACCCAAATGACCAAGCGGCTAGGTATCCATAAACCTAAGCTCGATACCATATTCGTAACACCCCAAGACATTCGGGGCACATTACGGCGCCGTGGACCCCACCGTGGAATCCACCAGCTAACGTACCAACAAGACATTTGACAACGACAAACTATCATTAATAAAACGACAATTAAAATAAAAGACTACCAACCGACAATTAAAATCGACATCAAATCCATTTCCCAAAATGGGAACACAACATAAACAATTTCAAACAGAAGTACTCAGTACTTAAACCAACTTTATAATACATAAATCTCAAAATCGACATCAATAGTAACCGGACATGACATCGAAAAAAATCAAATCTGGACAATATCATGCTTGCCCATCATCCTCATACGTCCCGAGTGCTCGTTTATCCCCACGACCAATACCCGAAATACAAAAGTATTTCCCCATTTAAGGGTTAGCGACAATCGCTAGTGCAAGTACAATCCATTTGAACTACATTCTAATCGGATGAATATATGCGCCAAAAAGTCATTTTAGAAAACATTTTATATTCGGAATATTTACAATCACAAAACACATTATCTCCAACAAATCACAATTCAAAGTTAACCGTTGGTACGAGACTCACGGCCACCGTATTCGCATGAGTCCCGTCGGACATCCTGGGTGGCTAACCACGTTCACGATACGCACACTCACGGCAATACGTATCCTAGAGGCCCGTCGGACCGTCCCTAGGTGAACATACACATAACCATCCACAACAACCACGATACGACCATAATTCAAATACTAGAACATGTAAACAAATGTAAAGTACTTGCCTTTGAGACATTCTTGAAGAATCGGAAGTGAAAATGACTACGGATGATCCGAATGGAAAGCAGCGGTTCCTAAACGAAGAATTAGCATAACTCGTCCCAACGGACATTAATAATCGAAAGGAATACTCCCAAAACCCGATTACAATTAACGACAATATACGTTCAATCAATACGGGTGAGGGTTTACGCAAAATCTCCCGTATTGATAATTCGCGGATTAAAATCAAGGAAACTGGATTTGGAATCATTCAATAATCACAATCGGTGAAGAATATCGTAATATAGATGAACAATTGAACTACACCCTAAAATCCGAAATCCCCAAATTCGTCAAAATTAGGGTTCTGAGGAATTACCTTTAATTCGGTGATGAAAGGTGATTATGTTGATTATGATATGGTGGCTCGATTCTACCGTGATGGAATCTGGATAGAACTCGAAAAGAATCGGTGGAAATCGTCTCGAGGTCGCACGTCGAAGAAACGAAGGGAAAAGAATGAAATCGCCGCTCAAAGCGCTACTGGGCTTATATATTTGTGAAGTTAGCGCACGCTAACTTCCATATGTAGCGTGCGCTAACGGGGCCGTGATAGTCCAGTGGCTATCGCCACCATTCGTTAGCGTCGCTAACAATAAGGATTAGCGACGCTAATCGCTGTTCTTGGTAGCGCACGCAAGGCAACAGGGGGTAGCGTGCGCTACCTACACAAAGATTCGATCTGGCGATGTCATATCGCCAGATAAGGCTGGCCGAGTACGATACGATACACACGGCGAGACGAGAATCCAGAACATGAACGCGAAGCATACAAGACGACGGAGCTAAGCGCTGAAATAGAAATACAATTCCGACCACCGAAGGGTCCGTAATGCGACAACGAAAACAAGATTCCCTAAACTATTAGGAAATTACAAAAATGGCCCAAGTGCCCGAAAATCACGAAACGACGTCGGATTTACAAACCGAAAGTCTCCACATGACCAACTCAACCATACGAACTTGTACAAACCAAGAAACAACGGAAACGAACGAGTTTTACAAGAATCGAACGTTCATGCGGCAAAACATGTCATAAAATGAAATTACGTGAAAACATCATCAAAACTCGTCCAAATGGAAAAACTCCAAGAACAAAATAGATTCGAAATGTCGAAACGGTTACAAGCGAGTCGATAAAAATAGACATACACCAAAAATGGAAACTGCTAAAAATGGAAAAATTACGGATATTACAAGACGAACCCTGCAGCGCAAACCAAGGAAACCAAGGAGTTAGCCCATACCATGCTCAGAATGCCTAACTCAGAAAATTTTTGACCCACTCTTACCTATTTACCAGCTCGGGATCGCGTCCGAAAAAAGGCTTGCCCCGGGATGTTTCCGCATCGGCGATCGCCATCTTCTTCGCCGAGCTGCCAGATGACCGGGGCCGGAGACCGTGGGCTTGGGGACAGATCACTCCGTCATCGGGATGGCGGAGATAGGAGCCGCAGCGACCGGAGGCTCAAGAATCGATACATCCGCCTCAGAGATCGTCGGGGACTCCGACCTCCGCCTCTTGCGGCGTTTGAGCTGTTCCTCTCCCTCGACCACCGGCTTGGCGACTGGCGCCTCAGCGGGTCTCGTCACCAGGGCAGGGTGAGACGTCGTCGCAGGAACGCGACCAGTCTGCTTGCCCAACCTAAGGCGACCAAGAACTCCCAGGTCCGACATAGCTATCTCTGGCGGAGGTTCGGCAATTCAGGGAAAATAAGCCCCTGTCAACGAAAAGATACAAACAAGTTAGACAAAACAAAATGACCTCTTGGAGACGATCGTCAAAGAAAGGAAGCACCAATTAAACTCATACCTTGAAATTTCAAGTGACGGGGGTAGCAAAACAAACGAGCCCCCAACCGATGAGCTTCGGTACCAAGCGATCGAACGTCAATAAAGGAGTTCGGCAAAGCACGGATCCGCTCCCAAACGATCAAGAAATCGAATGGAAGATCGCCGATCGCTGGAACGAGAGGTCCTGCAAAAAGAAAACAAAATTAGATCAGTCCAAGATAAGCTCAATCAAGGGGAGAGCTTAAATCCTTACTCGGATTCCTCTCCCGGAAAATGGTGGGAATCTCCAACTCCTCATTCGGCATGTCACTCGACGCCGATCGCCATGCCCCGCCGACCCAACACCATTTAGCCAGGTCGCCCTTGGTTTTATTTGGCACGCCGAGGACCATTCTCCCGAGTCGGCCCTGGATATGATGACCGCCGATCGACCCTTTCTGCGCAACCAATTTAAACAAATAATTCATCTCCAGCGCAGTAAGGTGACGGAATAACCGGTGACCGCCAAACAAGGTCAACGTGCAGATGATCTGCAACCAAGCGTTCGGCGTCAGTTGAAGAGGCGCCAAATTCCAGGCGATCAGCAAATAGGAGACGGCGAATGGCAACGGGAATCGAAGACCCGCCTCCATAATCATCTCGTTGACGGCGACCATATCCTTAGGCGGTTGGTCGGCGCGCTCATTCTCCAAAGGCACGTGAAGGGAGACGTCAGAGGGGATGTGATATTTGGCCCTCCAGCGGCTCAGGTCTTTCTTGGTCGCCGCACTCCGGATCTGTCCGAGAGTCCACGGAGACGGGACGGCGGCCTGAAAAACCGTCGGATTCACATGTTCGTAGGGGTGAGCGGCGGTATAGGCCTCGAAATCGAATTCCGGACAGGGTCCAGCAATCGTTTCCATCATCTGGGCAAAAGCCACGTAGGCGGGGCCGAATCTGCTCTCTCTTTCCCAGGCCTCCCGCACCAAATCGTCCTCATCCACCGGCGAGCCCCCCTGCTCCGCCGTCGCCTCCATCCTCGCCACCTCGGCCTCGTTGAAAAGTTTTTCGAGTTCTTCGGGTGCAATACCCGCTCGAATAGCTTCAGCGGCCGTCTCCATATCCACTCTAACGGGAACCTCCTCCCGTTCGAACCTTGTGGCGGCGGAAGAACTTCCGGTCTCGAAGGTTTTTGGTCCTCCCGACATATTAGAAAATAAAGAGGAGAAGGAGGTTAATTTTTTCTTACCGAGAAAAAAGAAGAAGATCGACACACAAAAGCTCCAGAAATTTCTGCAGAATTTCGGCTATGGATATCAAGGGCGCGTAAAAAGTGAAGGAGAGGAAACCCTCCCCTTTTTATAGAGGGGGACGAGGGCCTAGGTGCAAATAGGAGAAACCTCGGGGGCTGAATCACAACCGTCACGTGGGGACGCATTAAATGCGGCCCTCGAATCCCGCGTACGCGTCTTTTCGAGGGCATGCCCGGTAACAGTCGACAAACCGTCGGATTCCCCCAACGGCGGCACGACGCGTGTCCCAGCCACTTTTGGAAGGCCCGCCTTCTTTTCCCGCTGCTCCCGACGCGAAAGAAGGTCGTCCATATTTGAATTCAGGTCGGCTGGTCGTTTAAAACATCGGCGATCGCCAACAGTGCCACCTCACCCCGTGTTTTCAACATCGAGGCGAACTGGGGGGCAATTGTTGTGCGGCGATTTGGTCGCCATAATAGGCGATCGGCGACCTCCCAGAAAAGTCAACCATAGAAGACAAACTCCGGACGAACGCCTAGAGTTCGGCATAATGCAGCGATCGTCTTTTGGTAACCAGCGATCGTCTTTTGGTAACCAACGATCGTCTTTTGGTAAATGGCGATCGTCTTTGAAGAACGGACCAGAGGCGATCGTCTCATGCCACGTGGGGATCCAGCATCCGTCAAAGTCGTCGAAGACCGAATCTTGGACGATGGCCCACCCGCGGATCTTCAAAGAATACCGACAAATAGGATCATTGACCCCAACCTGTCACCTACCACACCTACCGACAAGGCCGCCGAAAGGTACGAAGTGGGCCCTCCTCAGACAGCGATTCGCAACGCGTGCTGGCTTCCCATTGGTTCACCCAGCTGGCCTCCAACTGCAACCTCGGACCTCAAGGGAACAGGCCCACGTGACGGGACGATCGGCCGTATATTTTAATATAGAAAACGACGATCGCCCGCGATCGCCTGAGGGATCCCAACTACCTTGTCCCCTATAAATAGAGGACTCACTGTTGCGGCCAAAAAGAGGCGAATTCGATGTAATACCCGGTTGTAATTCAGTCATTATCATTCAGTAATTTCATTCGGTGATTGTCATTCAATGGATTTTCACTCATTTATAATCATTCATCAATCATGTTCATTCACCGTGTTCACCGTTCGTATAAACTTCGAGTTGAGTATCGTTATGGTTCATCGTTTCAACTTTATTCATATGAGTTCGACTTTGTTAGATCACCATTAATTTTTGGTAACTCCAAAAATTCTAAATCTTTGCAATATTATAGAGCATCGAGTTAGCTTTCCAATGGTTCAAACGGTGAGTCAATCGGAGTCCGGACGAGAGAGTTATGGTCGTTTTAGCTCAACCGCTCATTTTGATTTTGGCCGATCATCGCCGAACGAACTCGGCCGTGTCGTCCGACACGGCCGTGCCGTACTCGTCCGGATAGTGCCGGAGCGTCTGCCTCGGGACCCGGCCGTGTCGTGCAGCGCGGCAGTCGAGCTCTTCGGATTAGCTGTAGCGCCGCCCGAGGCCCGGCCGTGTTCGGGACACGGTCGAGTCATTGTCGGCGCCGCGGGCGGGTCACTGTCGGTAGGCCTTCGCGCCTCGGCCGTGTCAAGCGGGACACGGTCGAGTCCTCGCCCGGCCGGCTGCGCGCCACGACCGTGTCGGGCGGGCACGGTCGAGCTGTTGGCCGTCAACCCCTATAAATTCTTTTTTCAGCATTTTGAGCTCATTTCTCCCATTTTTTCCATCTTCTTCACCCGCAACCGAGAGAGAAATACTTGAGGGAGAGATTTCTTCATCAATTATCATTTGAGAGTATATTTTTCATCACCTTCAATCATTTGGGAAGCTTGGATAGTCGTTTTTACGCGTTTTCATCGGATCGAATTGGTTGGATCTTCAAGAGGTAAATTCTTCAACACTTTGGACTTCGATTTTGTGTTGAGATATGATGTTTTGGACGTTATAATCATGTTATATGAAGGGATATGTATATGATTATGAGTTTGTATAAGGATTCATTGGATTATTGAGGAATTATTCAAGAACACGTTGAAAATCGAGTTGGAATTGGGGATTTTCGACTAATTGATGTTTTAATCACATTTTGGATATTCATAACGGATTATTGATCGTATTGGAGTTGTTTTGTTGGTTTGAAACACTTCTTGGGGGATTTGATATTGGTATATCGAGGTTTGATTGTAAACAATCGGAGTTTGGATACTACGTGTTTGATTTAATGCCTCTATGGACTTGGTTTAGTCGTATCGACGTTTTGAGTTCGTTATATTCGTGTTTGATTCGTATATTGATCGGTTTGTTGGTAATTGTATTATTTTTGGTTGTTCGAGAGACCGATATCTCAATTAGGTCGTTGTTCGTGGACGGACTTTCTTCATCGTTGTTGTGTAAGTTGATTCTTACTCGGTTATAAGGACATTCATTCCTTTTGTTGTTTATCATTCATAATCATAATTCATTCATCATTGTATTAATCATTTTGAGACTTGTAATTGTCGGATAATCATTTCATTAGCGAACGGCGGTTCCAATCATTTCATTGAAAACTATCAATCACTTCATTATCACTTTCGTATCGGTGAGTCATTCTTGACTTTGTCGGATTATTATTATTCATTGATATTCATTATGGTCATTCTTGTTCATATGACCTTCCGGGTTCATATTGCGTGGCGGGTGCGGATGTGTGGAATTTTTAGTCGGGCACGTGATGGCCATGTATTGGGAGTGATACATTGGGTGTGCACACGGTAACGATTACCTCCGTGAGACTAATTAGGTACAAGGACGGGTGTGTCCGGTCATCCGTCTTGTACACTTGCACGAGAACACTACGGGCGTACTATGATACTCCTCTTGGCGTAATTCATAATTAAGGATATTTCATAACTTGATTAAATCATGTTTGTGTATTTTCAACCCTTGAGGATTGTTGTTACGTATGGCGGCCCGTTGGGGATTTTGTTTTCAGTCACGGCAAGGCAAAGGCACGGGAAGAGCATGTTGACGGCGAGTCCCGATGATACTAGTAGGGGCCCCAGTCATTCCGTTTATTCCAGTCATTTGATCATTTCCGTCATTTGTATTTTCATTTGCAAATTCCGTTTGAGATGCTTATTTGTTCGGTGGTGTATTTTATCTCCATATAAAATATACTAGTATTCTTTTTGTCTGGTGTAATGTACTTAAACTCCTCATCGGAGTACTTGGTAATATAATGTGGTTCGGTACTACAATTATATTATTTAATTCATCATTTTCATTTGCTGGTGGGTCCCGGTCGGGGATTCACAGACCGTAATATCCGCCTTGTTTGGGGTGTTACGAGTTGGTATCGAGCGTGGTTTTGAATACTACCCTCCAAGTCATGTCTCATTTGAAATTATCGTCATCGGACTAGTATCATTGGACTTTCGCGTCACGTGTGACTGTGCAAATGCCGAGCCAATCGGATCAAGAAGCGTAAGATTTCTAATGCCATGGTATAATTTACGGCAATAGTCATTCATTCATAATTCATCGCTTAACAATCCTCAATCATCATTGTCATTTTGACGGGGCCGGTCGAGTTAACTCATTAATCACCAATTAATTTCATTGTTCGATTGTTGATCAGGAAGATCGAATCATTAATCTTGTTAACTCATTCAAGATAATCATTTCAATAATTTCATCAGATAATCATGTCACCTCAGTTAATCATTCATGTAATCACCGTGTTAGAGCGCGTATGCTCATTTTCATAATCTCATGTCATAATCATAACGTATATTTCATGCGGTGAATATAATCACCATGTGACTTTCCTACTTCAGTATGGAGAGGGCAAGAAGAGGACGTGGAGGACGAGGCCGTGGAGCGGGCCGAATCCCGAGAGCTCATGTGAATACACGTGCAAACGCGAGGAATAATGCTAATTCATCGAGCAGCGACGCTGCCACTCATTCACCTGGACGCGATCATTCACTATCAGGGAGTCGTACCCGGGACACGGCTCAGTCAGAGGGTGTCCGGGTTGACCCACTCGCTTTTATGCAGGGCATGATGGCCCAAATGACCCAGATGGCTCAGTTGATGGAGACAATGCATAACTCCGTCAATCAAAATCAGCAGGCTCCTCCGCCGCCACCTCAGAGGCAAGAGAGGAATGTGAGTAATATCATCGGCGATATCTCTCGCCAGAGGCCACCTACTTTTGAGGGCTCGTCTGAGCCGGCAGATATCATTCATTGGCTCGAGCATTTCGAGAAGTTGTTTGCTATGGTAGAGTGTCCCGAAGGACACAAAGTTTCTGTTGCGGCTTACTACCTAGGTAAGAGCGCACATTCTTGGTGGTTCTCGTTGAAGCCCCCCGAAGGATCTGGTACTTGGGATCCGTTCAAGACTCTCATGATGGAGAGGTATTATCCGGCCCCACTCAGAGAGGCCAAGCTGTCGGAATTGCTCACCCCGACCCTCGGCAGACGAGGATGTTCTCGCCATTGCCGAGAAATTTCAGAACTTCTTCCTTTCGCCTCATCCATCATTCATTCGGAGGCGGATAAGATCAAGTATTTGACAAGAGGCTGAAACCCCGTATGAGACTTGATTACTTAATCATAATTGCACCACGTTGGCGAATTCATTGAGAAAGCTCTCACCTACGAGCTTCTGCTAAGGAAATTGCTAAGCGGCAACCTTCGTCGCTAGCAAGAAATCGAAGAATCGTAATCGATCGAAGGTGGTCGACAACCTTCAAGAAACCCCGTGCGGGCTCTGCTTTTGAGCGACCTCGGTGTCGTCTAAACCCGGAATCTCGATCCACGAGCGGCCGATTCGGCCATCACACATTACAAGCTGTGGGGATCTTGGTCATGTCGGCACCAAGTGTCCGAGACGATGCATCACGTGTCATAATCTGTGGAATTGTGGGACATAAGGCCCGTTTTGCCGTAGGGACTCCAAACCTACTCGGACGTCATCTCGGGCACCTAGCGATCTGCCGTTGAATCGAGACCACTCAATCGGCGTCGTTTAAAGCAGCGGGAGCGACTAAAGGTGGAGCTTTTAGCCATCGACAGGAGCGTCGGTGCAGGACTAGCAAGCCCGGATTTATGAGATGAAGAAGACCGATGATCCCGAGGCCGAATGATCTCGGGTATACTCGATATTCTATCTCAACCTCGTGTGTACCCTTTTTGATCTTTGGTGCATCGCATTCATTCATTTCCGAGTCATGTTTGAGTAGACTACGTGCGGGTAGTGCTACTAGTTGTGAGCCTTATGTCATTGGCCTACGATGGTAGACGAATTATCGGCAATCGTGAGATTGAATGTCCGATTCGGTTTCATGGTCGTGTATGGCGTGGACCTAATCGTGGTAGATTTGCCGAGAGACAGCGTCATCTTGGGTATTGATTGGATGGATCGTCATGATGCCATCATTAGTGTCCGTAAGCGTATGGTCACTATCATTTCGCACGATGGGGTTGAATGTGTGTTTCAGGGAGGTAATCCTACATTGCTCGTAAGGTCATTAATTTGATGAAAGCGGTAAGATTACTCAATCGAGGATGTGTCGGTTATTGGTGCTATATGGCCAAAACAGAAGTCATCAATAATGTTGACGGATATTCCGGTGGTGAGGAATATGCCGATGTTTTCAGACGAGTTACTGGTTTGCCTCCACGAGAGGATGTGGAATTCACGATTGAGTTGGAGCACTGTACGTCCCGATATCGAAGGCACCGTCTGGATGGCCCCCGAAATGCAGGAGTTAAAGAACCAACTTGAGGAGTTGTTCGAGAAAGGTTACATCCGACCGAGTGCGTCCCCGTGGGGAGCACCAGTATTGTTTGTCAAGAAGAAGGATGGTTCATTTCGCTTATGTATTGATTATCGGGAGTTGAACAGGGTGACAATCAAGAATAAGTATCCCTTACCTCGTATTGATGATCTCTTAGATCAACCTGCAGGGAGCTTGATATTTTCCAAGATCGACTTAAGGTCTGGATATCATCGATTCTGCGGATCCGAGAGTCGGACATCGCGAGGACAGCGTTTCGAACACGCTATGGTCATTATGAGTTTGTGGTTATGCCGTTCGGATTGACTAATGCACCTGCGGTATTCATGGAGTTAATGAATCGGGTTTTCATCGACTTTTTGGATCGGTTTGTTGTTGTCTTCATCGATGACATTTTGATTTATTCTCGTGACCGGGAGGAACACGAGTCTCACCTTCATCGAGTGCTCGACGTGTTGAGACGAGAACAACTTTATGGGAAGTTCTCCAAATGTGAGTTCTGGATGTCCGAAGTGACGTTTCTCGGACACGTAATTTCATCAGACGGAGTTCGTGTCGATCCTCAGAAGACGGAGGCTATTCGAGATTGGCTACCTCCGAAAAGCGTTAAGGAAATCCGAAGTTTCCTCGGATTAGCGGGTTATTATCGGCGATTTGTGGAAGGATTTTCTAAAATCGCTCAACCCTTGACGAACTTATTGCGGAAGGATAAGAAATACACGTGGTCCGACGCGTGTTAGCGGAGTTTTGAAGAACTCAAGAGCCGGTTAATGTCAGCACCTGTACTTTCCTTGCCGCAGGGAACGGAAGGATTTGTGGTTTATAGTGATGCATCCGGACAGGGTCTCGGGTGTGTACTCATGCAGAACGGGAAAGTTATTGCCTATGCTTCACGGCAATTGAGACCTTACGAGGTTAATTATCCGACCCATGACCTGGAGCTAGCGGTAGTGGTGTTCTCTTTGAAGATTTGGCGTCATTACCTTTATGGCGTCACCTGTCAGATATTCAACGATCATAAGATTTTAAAGTATATATTTACTCAGAAGGAGTTAAATATGAGTCAGATACGGTGGTTGGAATTAATCAAAGATTATGATATCGAGATCCTCTATCACCCGGGCAAGGCAAACGTCGTCGCCGACGCCTTGAGTCGTAAGTCCGTTCGGGAGAGCAGATGCTTGCCCGTTTAACAGTTCGAAGGAGCTTCGGCAGGAATTCCTTAGACCCGAGATCGAGGTTTGGCTTGGCGAGTTCGAGGCGGCTTTGTATGTTAGAGATTTCATCGTCACTAGAGGAGACAATTCGAGAGAATCGGGGTTCGGACCCATCATTGTTACGCATCCGTGAGGATGTGGCTCTGTGGAAAGCCTCTGGATTTGTGGTCCACGAGGATGGACTTTTGAGGTTTAAGAATCGGTTGTGTGTGCCGCGAATGACGAGTTGAAAAACTCGATTTTGAAAGAAGCTCATGCTACCCCTTATTACGTGCATCCGGGGTCTAGCAAGATGTACAAGGACTTGAAACAAAATTACCGGTGGAGTAATATGAAGCGAGAAGTCGCAGAATTTGTTTCGAGATGCTTAACTCCGCCAACAAGTTAAGATTGAACATCGGCGGCCGTGGGTATCTTGAAACCTCTTCCTATTCCCGAATGGAAGTGGGAAGACATTTCTATGGATTTCATCACGAGTTTGCCGACGAGTCGTCGTGGCATGAATACGATCTGGGTGATCGTGGACCGCTTAACTAAATCAGCTCATTTCCTTGAGATCAAGGATACGTGGGTTCACTATAGACTTGCCCAACTTTTCATCAAAGAGATAGTGAGACTGCACGGTACTCCTAAGAGTATCGTTTCCGATCGTGACGGACGGTTTGTGTCACATTTTTGGAAATCAGTTCATCGTGCTATGGGAACTCAGCTTAATCTCAGTACTGCCTTTCATCCTCAGTCCGACGGACAATCAGAGAGGACTATTCAGACATTAGAGGACATGTTGAGGGCATGCGTCCTCGATTGGAAAGACGATTGGGAAGCCCAACTACCATTGATCGAGTTCACGTATAATAATAGTTGGCATGCTTCGATCAAGATGGCACCTTACGAGTCCTTGTATTGTCGTCGTTGACGATCTCCGTTGTGTTGGGACGACTTATCGTAATCAATCGGAACCGAGCCCGATATGCTTATAGCCTCGCGTGAAAAGGTAACTTTGATCAGGATTCATTTGTTGACCGCTCGAGTCGGCGAAATCATATGAGATAACCGTCGACCATTAGAGTTCGAGGCGGGTGACCACGTGTTGGTCAAGGTATCCCGAAGTCGTGGTATCTTCCGTTTCGGGAAGAGGGAAGTTAAGTCCGAGATTCATTGACCGCTTGAGATTTTGGATCGAGTGGGCGAGTTAGCTTATCGTTTGGCTTTACCTCGGCGTTGAGCCGAATTCATAATGTGTTTCATGTCTCTCGATTGCGGAAGTATGTTGCGGACCGAGTCACATACTTGATTCGATGAGATCGAGATCGCCGACGATCATTCATATGAGGAGCGTCCTGTGCGAGTTTTAGAGCGGCGAATCAAACAGTTGAGGAATAAGACGATCCCTTTGGTCAAGATTCAGTGGTCTAGACACGGAGTCGAAGAGGCCACTTGGGAAACCGAGGAGAATATGCGGGAGTGTTATCCCGAGTTGTTTGACCCTTAGTTTCGGGACGAAACTCTTTTAAGGGGTGTATGTAATACCCGGTTGTAATTCAGTCATTATCATTCAGTAATTTCATTCGGTGATTGTCATTCAATGGATTTTCACTCATTTATAATCATTCATCAATCATGTTCATTCACCGTGTTCACCGTTCGTATAAACTTCGAGTTGAGTATCGTTATGGTTCATCGTTTCAACTTTATTCATATGAGTTCGACTTTGTTAGATCACCATTAATTTTTGGTAACTCCAAAAATTCTAAATCTTTGCAATATTATAGAGCATCGAGTTAGCTTTCCAATGGTTCAAACGGTGAGTCAATCGAGTCGGACGAGAGAGTTATGGTCGTTTTAGCTCAACCGCTCATTTTGATTTTGGCGATCATCGCCGAACGAACTCGGCCGTGTCGTCCGACACGGCCGTGCCGTACTCGTCCGGATAGTGCGGGCGTCTGCCTCGAGACCCGACCGTGTAAATGCAGCACGGCAGTCGAGCTCTTCGGATTAGCTGTAGCGCCGCCCGGAGGCCGGCCGTGTTCGGGACACGGTCGAGTCATTGTCGGCGCCGCGGATGGGTCCTTGTCGGTAGGCCCCTTCGCGCCTCGGCCGTGTCAAGCGGGACACGGTCGAGTCCCTCGCCGGGCTGCGCGCCACGACCGTGTCAGGCGGGCACGGTCGAGCCTGTTGGCCGAGTCAACCCCTATAAATTTTTTTTTTCAGCATTTTGAGCTCATTTCTCCCATTTTTTCCATCTTCTTCACCTGCAACCGAGAGAGAAATACTTGAGGGAGAGATTTCTTCATCAATTATCATTTGAGAGTATATTTTTCATCACCTTCAATCATTTGGGAAGCTTGGATAGTCGTTTTTACGCGTTTTCATCGGATCGAATTGGTTGGATCTTCAAGAGGTAAATTCTTCAACACTTTGGACTTCGATTTTGTGTTGAGATATGATGTTTTGGACGTTATAATCATGTTATATGAAGGGATATGTATATGATTATGAGTTTGTATAAGGATTCATTGGATTATTGAGGAATTATTCAAGAACACGTTGAAAATCGAGTTGGAATTGGGGATTTTCGACTAATTGATGTTTTAATCACATTTTTGGATATTCATAACGGATTATTGATCGTATTGGAGTTGTTTTGTTGGTTTGAAACACTTCTTGGGGGATTTGATATTGGTATATCGAGGTTTGATTGTAAACAATCGGAGTTTGGATACTACGTGTTTGATTTAATGCCTCTATGGACTTGGTTTAGTCGTATCGACGTTTTGAGTTCGTTATATTCGTGTTTGATTCGTATATTGAACGGATTGTTGATAATTGTATCATTTAAGGTTGTTCGAGCGACCGATATCTCAATTAGGACGTTGTTCGTGGACGGACATTCTTCATCGTTGTTGTGTAAGTTGATTCTTACTCGGTTAAAGGACATTCATTCCTTTTGTTGTTGATCATTCATAATCATAATTCATTCATCATTGTATTAATCATTTTGAGACTTGTAATTGTCGGATAATCATTTCATTAGCGAGGAGCGGTTCCAATCATTTTATTGAAAACTATCAATCACTTCATTATCACTTTCGTATCGGTGAGTCATTCTTGACTTTGTCGGATTATTATTATTCATTGATATTCATTATGGTCATTCTTGTTCATATGACCTTCAGGTTCATATTGCGTGGCGGGTGCGGATGTGTGGAATTTTTAGTCGGGCACGTGATGGCCATGTATTGGGAGTGATACATTGGGTATGCACACGGTAACGATTACCTCCGTGAGACTAATTAGGTACAAGGACGGGTGTGTCCGGTCATCCGTCTTGTACACTTGCACAGAACACTACGGGCGTCTTATGATACTCCTCTTCAGCGTAATTCATAATTAAGGATATTTCATAACTTGATTAAATCATGTTTGTGTATTTTCAACCCTTGAGGATTGTTGTTACGTATGGCGGCCGTTGGGATTTTGTTTCAGTCACGGCAAGGCAAAGGCACGGGAAGAGCATGTTGTGGCGGCGAGTCCAGTGATACTAGTAGGGGCCCAGTCATTCCGTTTATTCCAGTCATTTGATCATTTCGTCATTTGTATTTTCCATTGCAAATTCCGTTTGAGATGCTTATTTGTTCGGGGTGGTGTATTTTATCTCCATATAAAATATCTTAGTATTACATTTTGTCTGGTGTAATGTACTTAAACTCCTCATCGGAGTACTTGGTAATATAATGTGGTTCGGTACTACAATTATATTATTTAATTCATCATTTTCATTTGCCTGGTGGGTCCCAGTCGGGGATTCACGGCACTGTAATATCCGCCTTGTTTGGGGTGTTACATTCGACTACGAATTAAGTGCAAAATACACACCAAAGAGAGAATCAAAGGCTCTTTTGGCAAACACCTCTACATCCATAGTGATATCCATACACATTCATCATATATCCTAAGCAAGAACTCACAGATTCATCCATCTAGTTCTTCCGGCAATCTACGCGCTCTAAAGCCTAGATAACTAGAAGCTTTTACACTCCTTGTATTAGATTCTAACATTAATATTTGTACTCGACAGTATATTTATTAATAACATCTCGCGAGAGCATTCAAGCCCGGGATTAACAACCCCGGCAAATCTTGTGTTACCAATTTTCCCACGGAGGTGTTCTCGCATTTGTTTGTTACTCGATCACTCCAGCAATACTATCTTCGGATAATATTTTGGGTAACAACACCGTTCGTTACAAGTATTGCACTTGTAAGGTTCCACCTGTTCGTATTTGCTGCAAACACTTTGGGGGAATTGGGATATGATGGTTTTAGTTATTTTGCCTGCAGGTGAGAGAGAGAGAGAGAGAGAGAGAGAGTTGCCTACAGGTGCTCAAAATTCCAGCACGTCTGGCACTGGCACTTCTCAATATTGCTATACGTACACCACATGCAATTATTGTCCATTTATTTTTTTCCCCTTCTAATAAATTTCTCTCCTTTTGTTTTTGTCGAGTTTTCTTACAGACAAGGAACTTGATGAAAACTCACGCACGCACAGAGATGTTGAAGGAAAAAAAAAAAAAACTAGTGGTGGTTTTAAGTCGCTGTGCGCATCTCTCATCTATATATAAGCGGGCACAGATTCATACATACACTGTACACATCGCACATATACGAATACCATTAATTAATGGCAGGGCCGGTATTAGGGTTTCTCATGCTCTCGGAGAAAAGCGAAAAAATGTCCCCCTTATTTAAAAACTACAAAAAAAAAACAATATATGTTAAAGTAATAATACCCAATGTGTGTCTAAGTCTGTTAGTTTACGGGTTTTCCTAGTTAGGGTAAGATTAGGCATGCTTGTATGTATTTCTCCCTATTTAAAGGGATGTCATCAATGGAATAACATACACTTTTGCCCTACTTTATGTCTCAGCTATTTTCCCTTCAACACGTTATCAGCACGTAGTCCCCAACTGAGCAAGAAAAATCTCTCCCGTTTTTTTTCTGCAAAATTCCGAAACAAAAAAAAGGGAAAAATATCGGATTTTCCTAGAAACCCTAGCCGCCACCGGTCATCTTCTTCAATGACCGACGCCGCTACCTCCTCCCCAGGACGCGGTGTAATATCCGCAATTTCGGATTTCCGGTAATTTTCTTTTTTCGGTGGTGGTCCGTTTCGACGACTCGCTTGAGACCGTTTCATCATTCTGAGAATGATTAATTCTGCACTTTTTATCACCCGAGTTCGTTTCGGTATTGTTTTCTTGAGTTCCGTGTTTCTTAACGACTTTTCCGCACTCGAGTTCGATTCTAGTGAATCTCGTCCGAAATTACTGTTTCGAGTTTCCCGTAAGTCCGTTTAACTTTTTCAGACGTGTTGTGAACTTCGGTTTGGTTATTCGATCACGTATCGTGATTTTCGGACGTTTTGGGCCGTTTTCGTAATTTCCCAAAATTTGGGGTAATTACTTCGGTTGTCGAATTTCGAGCCTTCGGGTGGTAGGAATCGTGTGTTCTCTTAGCTCTTAGATTCGTCTTTGCGAGTACTTCGTAACCGTATCTTCGATTCGTATTCATGTTCGGGTTTCGGGGTCGTACAGATCGTCGTTGTGGTTCTTCATTTTGTGCCTGGAGGCTGCTGTCCGGACACATGCGAACGGCCTCAAAACGGCGCGCCGAGCGCCGTGTCTCGCGCTGGTCGGCCAGATCGCATCTGCCGAGACACGGCCGAGACACACGGTCTTTGATGGGCGGTTCTTTGCGCCGTGTTCGGCAGGCGTATAAATATGGCCGAGCAGTCGTTTTTTTCCACTCGTTTTCATTTCCTATCCTTCCTGTCCGCGGCTGGAGTATTTGGGAAGTCGAATACATGTTGTTATACTATGAATCCACAAAGTTTTGGAGTTCATATCATCGATTGATCATCACATAACATCCTTCAATCCAGCGAATCAAGGCAAGTTTTCTTAAAATCTAGTTTTGGGGATTTTGTTCGATTTGTCCGTTTAATCCGTTTTAAATCAGAATAGTGATGTATTGATGATTTTTAAGCTATATTATATCGAATTCCTTGTTATTCCATGGTTGGATTGCCATGGATTTGTCATTTTATTGAGTATCTTATCGACGCCTTGAAGGTGTTCGATAAAATGTCACAAAGAGAATCCGAGCGTTCTACGATGATTCTTCCTCGTTTGTTCGTTAATTTATTGATGGTATGATGTTAGGGTCAGATTCCTTGTGAAGAACTCGAGTCGGAACCCTTCCGTTCGTTGTCTTCTTCGTGGTACAAGCTTCCCGGTCGAACCGTGTTTTTCGGGGTATTCGGTAACGGTTATTAAGGCAAGTATCTTATTATACGACTTGTATCTTGCGACTAATAATCACGTATGAGATTTATAATTATTTTGCTTGTCTTCGTAAATATGTTCCGTTTGAATTGGTTGTGTATTCCGCAATTTGAAGGCTTTGTGATAATAGCGTTATATTGGTATACGTGTTAGGTGTTGTGCCATTTTTGCAGGATTGCGACGTACATATGGGATGGTTGTACACTTGGTTGTGCAATGTATTGTGTACCGATCGTGTGTTATGTTGGTTGTGTGCTGTTAATTGATGATAGTTGTTGCGAGTGTTGAGATTGTGTTATGTGGTGATCAACGTGATTGATTAACTGTGCTCATTGTCAAATGTAGTGTGAATGTGAATGTGAATGTGAATGTGAATGTTGTGTGCTGGAACGCTAAGTTCACTTGTGTGGGTTCGACGGGGCCTACGAGGATTCATGGCACAGGTCCATGGGATAAGAAACTTAGTGTGTGGTGCTGAGGTCCAATCGTACGGGTCTGACGAGGCCTACGATGATTCATGGCACAGGTCCATCGAATCAGGACACAGTACGTCCAACCGTGCGGGTTCGACGGAACCTACGGTGACACGTGACACAGGTTCACGGGGTCAGGACTGGTTGTTATGGTTGATGTGTGACTTCCAACCGTGCGGGTTCGGCGGAACCTACGGTGACACATGGCAGTGGACTACGGTGTCAGGACTGTGTGTGTGATTGTTGTGATTGATATAGTCCGTGTGGGTTGTTGAACCTACGGAGACACGTGACAGTGGATCACGTTGTCATGAACATGTTTATTTTCTAATCAAAGTTTTGAAAGGAAAAGTTTTATGAAAATGAATGCTGGACCGAGTCCTAAGCTTGAGTAAATGTTTTCTGTATTGTGAACTGTTGATTTATGAAATAAGATTTGGGTTAAAGCCCTCAACCCTTCTTAAAAGAAAGGTTTGGTGAACCAGGACTCAGAGTTTTAAAGGTTTCTAAATTCTAAAATTTCCGAGGTGATGAACTTATTTTCGAAATGCTTCATAGCTTATTTACCCTTATTAAAACCCCCAGGAATAAATCGATACTTGAATTTTGTGTTTGATTCTCGATTATTATTTGCTTGTTATATTTCGTATGATTTGATACTTTCTCTAGTAAAATAGTGGAGTTTTACTAACCCCCGAGTAATTGGGGGGTGGGTGTCTGTTTTACGTCCACGTACATGCAGATTCAGGGGAGCAGTCACAGGATTGGCACAAGAGGATGACGAGCTGCGATACTAATCAAGAGTCGAGAGTTGTTTTTGATTTTTGTTGTGTTGTCAGAGTTGATTTCAGTCTTCCGCTGTATTGTATTTCGACCCCTGTGTGGGTAATGTTGTATAAGTCAATTTTATTGATTGAGTTGTGTGACCTCATCGGTCTATATTATTTTATTGTTTGACCCTGGCCGGGCAAGCAGTTGGTCGTTTTGTGAGGTATAGCCTGGTAGATCCTCGTAAAAAGGGGTCTACGGCGTGTAATATTCCCATATGGTTTTGGGGGTGTTACATTTATGGTATCGGAGCTTAGATTGCGGAAACCTAGGCTGTCGGGTCGAGTCGAGTCGTGATTTGTCGAGTAATGTGTTGTCTTGTCGTTCGAGACGTCAGGTGACAAGTTGAGTTGTGCGTAGTCACAACGTGTCGGATGAGATTAGTATCGTGGGAAACCGTCATCTCCGTACGACCTGTGGATGTAAGTCTCCTCCTTTATACGTAATACCTGTGTATCTCGATTTTATCTTAGTGAGATAATTGCGGTGCATAATTTTATTTACACAGTATGGTGTAATATAGTTGTGTCTAATACTTGTGGTACATAGTATGTTGTTGTGTCCAGAATTACACTTTCCGACCGGCGATCGCCTCGGAGATCGGGCGACCTAGCCACTGCCGAGCAGCCGAGGCATAACTGCCGACGAGCGACTGTAACACCCCCAGATTTAACCGGAAATATTACAGCGCCGTGGGCCCCGAGATGGAACCCACAAGGCTAAAAGAAATTTTCACAAACATTTACAAATACTAATAAAATCCATTTATCAAAAACCGTCGTAAAACTCATTTGAAATCGCAAGGCCAAACAGCCAAAACTCAAAAGTTTAGAAAACGATTTCCAAAGTAACCTCAGTTACCATATACCAAAAGTGTGTCTCAAAATACTCACGCAGCGGAAAAAGACCAACCAAAATGATACTCTAGCAGTGGAAAACAAGAACCAAACAAGAAACTCAATGCACACAACATGTCCTAGCCAGTATCCTCCGGGAAGCTCATCTCTTCACGACCGCTACAAGCTCGATTCTCCAAGAACCTAAAAAGAAATCCCACGACGGGGTCAGCCATAATATCCAACAATGATAACCGTCACAAAACATCAATAATTACATACCAACGAGAATACAACATAAGAATACGACCAACGTAATCTTACCGCCATAACTTTACTTACTCAAGTAATTCTCATTAGAATAACCATTATCACATTTCACAACCTGTACTCGATTAACCAATAAACTCGAACATAATATCTGTATTGTACCTCAAACAATACTCAAGATCCTCAAACTATCAGAACCAACTCACGATACGGAAATCTACCATATCTGACCAATACGATCCATCGAATAATATCATCAAATCCCAGGACGATAACCGATTGTCCACCAAAGACAAGACCAAAGAAAATATGGAACATACCTCGAGATATGATGTGCCACGATAATCATATCAGTCTAATCCGATATCAGAACAATGCAATGTGGACAAGGTCCTAACACAAGACCTACAAATGCATACTCATATGACAACGTCAATATGCTCAAAAACAATAACAACTATGTATACTCAATGGAAATCCCATGATCCAGCGCCCTCAAAGATAGATCCCAAGATGATCCTACAAGATCAACACGAGGTGGATAACCAACAATATACATATGCACAACAATAACACAATCTTGGGTAATCCAACGATCCAGCGCCCTCGGATAGATCCCAAGATGATCCGTCGGACCAACACGAGGTGGAAAAACCCATCCAATGATCCGGCGCCCTCGGCATAGATCCCAAGATGATCCGTCGGACCAACACGAGGTGGACATCCGATCCAGCGCCCTCGATAGATCGCGCGATCCCATCGGATCAACACAACATAAACAACACAATATGCATACACATATGCAAAACAATATGTTCATCATCATGAACAACGCAACATGAACGACAATATGACAAATCAATTAATACGACCTCATGTTCGACAACATGAATGATAATACGCATGATCAAATCACTAACTCTAATTGAATCGATATAAGATACTTGCCCCGAGTCCTTCGGGAGAAATCTCGATGTCCAATCATCACCGACGATTATCCTCAATGCTCGGCGATCCATACGAACAATGAACTATAGATACTCATATCCTCGTCTTTACCATAATGTAACCTTGATACTCGAACATAACATATTCTGAGATTAGCATATACATTATGATTTCTCTCCCTGAATCGTAAGAACGATATGCGATCCGAATACCCGAGTTCACAATAATAATCATCGTTATATGCATTATAAACGAAATGAAATCAAACCATTCATTAAATATTATAACCGAGCAAGTAATAACTTGCCTCGATACCGATACCACGAAGCCGCCGCCGAACACATCGCCTTTATCTACGAGCTCCTCAGCCTCGATCAAAAGCAATACAATAGACATACTCGAACACGACCGCAATATCCGGTTATAATCACCGATCAATAATCTCAACCTATCGAAGAAATCAAATAACACATATCCGATAACGGTCAACGACTGAGAAAACTAACCAATCGAACTCAACGGTTCAACACAACCTCGAATAAACACAATAACCAACCAAGTCAAACCATCACGAATTCCTAATCGTAACACAAAAATATCGCCTTTATCGCCTACTTAGCGCACGTTAATAACCTAACGTAGCGTGCGCTAAGTTGCTCCCGTTAGCGCGCGCTAGGCAGTAAACGTAGCGTGCGCTAATGCTGTGCAGTGGCATGCATTTCAAGCATCGACTAACATCTTGCAACTACGAATCCGAATGAAGGGAGATATGAATCTCCATATCTCTTGAAGATAAACGACACCATAACTATCACAAGGATAATATCAATGTCCATATATCAATAATAACATCAACAATCAAACCGACTCGATAACAAGGATCATATCATATTCAATCCGGAATTCAACCTCGTATCATGATTTAACTCCTCTAAATCGATCAATATAATTAACAAGATTCAGAAATCCATCTTAGATCGGGTTAAACGAATCACCATCCTTATAGTAAGAAGAATCTTAACTAACATCCGAAACTCTTATCAAAATTCCATTGAATCTCATATAACATCATCATATGATTATCCAACATGCTCCTTACATGAAATCATCCAAGAAAAACAAACCATCATCAAGAGGATACGAAAATTACCTGGATTGGATGAACCAAGAATAAGAACACTAGACTCCATTCCAAGAATCATGAATAACTTGAAGAACGAGGCTTGAATCCATGCTCTCCATCTTAATCTTGTTAAAGATCATCATCTCTCAGTGTTTGGGACCTCAAACCTCTCTCTAAAAACTCTCTCTCTCGGTTACAAGGAAGGAATGGACGAAATGCTTCATAACACCCTTTCCGTCCCTTTTTATAATATTCATTATTAACGTGCGCTAACATCTCATGTTTAGCGTGCGCTACCGCCTTAGCGTGCGCTAAATGACTTTGTTAGCGTGCGCTATCGAGGCCCAAAGGCTACCGCCTTGCTTCGTAAACTAACTTACGTACGTAATGCCCATGCATTAACGCACGTAAAACATCTGCTTAGCGACGCAAGTCATTTATCTTAGCGTGCGCTATCCAAGTTGACTTGCTACGGTGTTCACCTACCACACGCCCCATATTCGACAAAGATCTAGCAAGGATAAGATTCCTTGTTGATCGATATATAGTTAGCGTGCGCTAAGCTAATCTTTAGCGTGCGCTAATACTTCAGACAACAACCGTTGACTTACGTAACGTGCGCCAAAGCGGCCGGGTCCACACGCAGATTCCTTCCGACCATGCGCACTAGCGTACGCTAACCTATAAACGTAGCGTGCGCTAATCCTGCGATAGCGTGCGTTATGCATGAATATCGGCGTGCGCTAATAAGGCTATACTTAGCCATTTTCCGCAGATTCTTGTCCAACGTCTCGACATACCAAAAGCGAACATAAGACACACCGAACACAAACATCGAATCCAATAATATCATCATACGATATACCCAATATCAAAAGTACGACAATCGATACACAATATCCTCAAATGTAATTGTCGACCAAATACGACAATTATACCGATATCGATATCTCGGTCCTTTATTTATTTTATCTCTGCATCTGCATTCCACGCTACAATATAACTCGGATAAAATAATATTAAACATCGATAGTAGAAATTAGGATATTACATTCTACACCCCTTAAAATAAGTTTCGTCCTCGAAACTTGCAATCCATCATAAAACGAACAAACATACCGTTCAACTCAAAATATCCCAAAACCATCACGACAACGATTTATCATCATCATTACCGAATATCCAAAAGAGCATACTTCCAAATACGCAGGTCGACGATCTCCGGAGATACTAGCCGCGTTCTCACCGCATAATCTCAATACGCTACGATCACAATTCCCTGAGTCTCAACAAAATATATCATCTTCGGATGAAACAATCTGCCCGAATCAAATCCTGTCTGCCTGTTTACATAATCAAGTCCCAATTCCGATAAGACGAATTATACACAATACATCTGCGAAACAAACGCCCAAAACAACGACACGAATTCCGAAACACCAACACAAAATCCAAACGCTCAGATGATCACCAAAAATGATCAACTAATAAATCAACCGAATTTATCATCAACATGATAAATTTCCAATATGACCAACCAGAGGTCAAAACACAATCGAGAATATCATCAACGTGATAAACTCCAATATTACCAACGAACGATCAACGAAAATCGAGAATACCTTCACACGGTAAGCTCCAACACGATCAACACAGAACCACAGAAACAGATATATGAAAGAATAACATTCTCAAAACGTCAAATCAATCACGCACCGTAGATCTCAATAAACATACCCAACTGGCGAACATTTCCCTCGGCATACGAACAACGAGTCGCAAATCGACGAACATACCAATTCATACAAGGAGTGGGAACGACCACTCAATATCCAAAATAACCAGCATGGGGTCACCATCCCCATATTTACACTTACAAAGAAATCATTCAAAGATCACTATGGTAAGATTACGCTACTACCGCACCAATGGAATCACGTAGCACCTATGTCCCGGTTTTACAAAGTCCAAAGTTCCAAAAATTACATCTGTACCGATTCTACAAAACGTAGTATAATTCTCTTGACTGATCAATCCATTGATCACCCATGGATAGCCAATCTACCATACTAAACTTCGAATCTCTTTCATCGTACCATACTGATGTACCATCCAGTTCGTGAGTCTCATTCAGAACTTCACCACGATATGCATTATGCACTAAATGCGTACGTACCTCGATCACATTTTCAAAACCAGTTTGAAATCATATATTCTTGTCACGAAGACAATTTTCGAAAGTTCTTTCAAAAATTTCAAAACTAAAAACATAAATTTTGGTAAGATCACAAAGTCAATTTTCGAAAAATTAACTTGGCTCGATGGTGCCAAGTATTTGATAACAGTTTCCTTCGAATCCACACGATTTCGAAGTTTTAAAATGAAAAGTATGCAAATGCTCGACTATATCCATACTCGTGTATACCAATTCGGTTCGCACCAATATCCACTGATATTCCATCGGAAAACCACACGATCGAGTTCCAAAATCTCAATATATAAATTCCGACTAAACTCCTTTTCCACACATGACTCGTATCGTCAACCATTTACCCATCCTGGGTCACCTCAAATATGATATGACAAAACGTTGAAACGAATCAACAAATCAAACACGGCGAAAGACTTCCCGAGAAATTCCATTTGAACAAGTAAACCAAAGCCTCGAAACGCGGAAATAACATAGGTAAACGATTGGTAAAATATTTTACAAATCTCGGGAGTTTTAAGAAAATAGAAAAGCCGTTAGAAACATTAGGGTCTCAGCCCGTATCTCGTTCCGCATTACAAAAAGTTTAAAAATAGAAAACCCCTTTTCAGACTCCAAGTCCTGAGTCAGAAAACCATTTCAAAATCGATTTGGGTCTCGGCCCAAAATCATTTTCCGTAAAACATCTTTGAAATATTCATTTTGAAAAGTGTCATTTTCAAATGCTCAAAAGCAGTTCATATATATCACAAAATGAACTAACATGACTACATGTTCTTCTCGACAATCCATAGTCCTTCTCCCGAATACACAATTCCGTTCCAAAACTTAACCGACATATTGATTTCCAAAACAATAACTTCTCAAGATCATCAATCATGTCCCAAATCTGTCACCTTATACCGTAACGTATAATATCTGCTGAATCTCAGAACGTATCAACTTAGAACGACAATAAATCTCAATGAAATTCAAAAATCCAAATACTTACAGATCGTGAAGCCGACGATTCCCCGTGATACTGGCACATGTCTCGACTCTAGAAAATACTCGACACGGACATTTTCAAAACACACGTTTGCAAACTCAGTTCAACTCGAGAACACAAGACGGCTCTATCCGAAGAAACACGTTAACACCATTTGGAAAAATTATAACAAGCCCAGTACGATACTGGCAAATCCGATAACGCACAAGCCTGAGTGAACAACAAAGACTCACGGCTCTAATATTTGTCAATCGACAACTCGAATGATGCAACAAAAACACGACCCAACTCGACCCAAATGCCTAGGTTTTCTCAACCTATGCTCCGATACCATATTCTGTAACACCCCCAGATTTAACCGGAAATATTACAGCGCCGTGGGCCCCGAGATGGAACCCACAAGGCTAAAAGAAATTTTCACAAACATTTATAAATACTAATAAAATCCATTTATCAAAAACCGTCGTAAAACTCATTTGAAATCGCAAGGCCAAACAGCCAAAACTCAAAAGTTTAGAAAACGATTTCCAAAGTAACCTCAGTTACCATATACCAAAAGTGCGTCTCAAAATACTCACGCAGCGGAAAAAGACCAACCAAAATGATACTCTAGCAGTGGAAAACAAGAACCAAACAAGAAACTCAATGCACACAACATGTCCTAGCCAGTATCCTCCGGGAAGCTCATCTCTTCACGACCGCTACAAGCTCGATTCTCCAAGAACCTAAGAAGAAATCCTGACGGGTCACCATAATATCCAACAATGATAACCGTCACAAAACATCAATAATTACATACCAACGAGAATACAACATAAGAATACGACCAACGTAATCTTACCGCCATAACTTTACTTACTCAAGTAATTCTCATCAGAATAACCATTATCACATTTCACAACCTGTACTCGATTAACCAATAAACTCGAACATAATATCTGTATTGTACCTCAAACAATACTCAAGATCCTCAAACTATCAGAACCAACTCACGATACGGAAATCTACCATATCGACCAATACGATCCATCGAATAATATCATCAAATCCGGAGACGATAACCGATTGTCCACCAAAGACAAGACCAAAGAAAATATGGAACATACCTCGAGATATGATGTGCCACGATAATCATATCATCTAATCCGATATCGAACAATGCAATGCGGACAAGGTCCTAACACAAGACCTACAAATGCATACTCATATGACAACGTCAATATGCTCAAAAACAATAACAACTATGTATACTCAATGGAAATCCTATGATCCAGCGCCCTCAAAGATAGATCCCAAGATGATCCTACAAGATCAACACGAGGTGGATAACCAACAATATACATATGCACAACAATAACACAATCTGGGTAATCCAACGATCCATCGCCCTCAAAGATAGATCCCAAGATGATCGTCGGACCAACACGAGGTGGAAAACCCGCCCAATGATCCAGCGCCCTCAAGATAGATCCCAAGATGATCCCGTCGGACCAACACGAGGTGGACATCCGATCCAGCGCCCTCGGATAGATCGCGCGATCCCATCGGATCAACACAACATAAACAACACAATATGCATACACATATGCAAAACAATATGTTCATCATCATGAACAACGCAACATGAACGACAATATGACAAATCAATTAAGACGACCTCATGTTCGACAACATGAATGATAATACGCATGATCAAATCACTAACTCTAATTGAATCGATATAAGATACTTGCCCCGAGTCCTTCGGGAGAAATCTCGATGTCCAATCATCACCGACGATTATCCTCAATGCTCGGCGATCCATACGAACAATGAACTATAGATACTCATATACTCGTCTTTACCATAATGTAACCTTGATACTCGAACATACCAGTAACTGAGATAAGCATATACATTATGATTTATCTCCCAGAATCGAAAGAACGATATGCGATCCGAATACCCAGAGTTCACAACAATAATCATCGCTATATGCATTATAAACGAAATGAAACTGAAACCATTCATTAAATATTATAACTGAGCAAGTAATAACTTGCCTCGATACCGATACCACGAAGCTGCTGCCGAACACATCGCCTTTATCAACGAGCTCCTCAGCCTCGATCAAAAGCAATACAATAGACATACTCGAACACGACCGCAATATCCGGTTATAATCACCGATCAATAATCTCAACCTATCGAAGAAATCAAATAACACATATCCGATAACGGTCAACGACTGAGAAAACTAACCAATCGAACTCAACGGTTCAACACAACCTCGAATAAACACAGTCAGAACCAACCAAGTCAAACCATCACGAATTCCTAATCAGAACACAAAAATCGCATCTGCCTACTTAGCGCACGTTAATCACCTAACGTAGCGTGCGCTAAGTTGCTCCCGTTAGCGCGCGCTAGGCAGTAAACGTAGCGTGCGCTAATGCTGTGCAGTGGCATGCATTTCAAGCATCGACTAACATCTTGCAACTACGAATCCGAATGAAGGGAGATATGAATCTCCATATCTCTTGAAGATAAACGACAACATAACTATCACAAGGATAATATCAATGTCCATATATCATTAATAACATCAACAATCAAACCGACTCGATAACAAGGATCATATCATATTCAATCCGGAATTCAACCTCGTATCATGATTTAACTCCTCTAAATCGATCAATATAATTAACAAGATTCAGAAATCCATCTTAGATCGGGTTAAACGAATCACCATCCTTATAGTAAGAAGAATCTTAACTAACATCCGAAACTCTTATCAAAATTCCATTGAATCTCATATAATATCATCATATGATTATCCAACATGCTCCTTACATGAAATCATCCAAGAAAAACGAACCATCATCAAGAGGATACGAAAATTACCTGGATTGGATGAACCAAGAATAAGAACACTAGACTCCATTCCAAGAATCATGAATAACTTGAAGAACGAGGCTTGAATCCATGCTCTCCATCTTAATCTTGTTAAAGATCATCATCTCTCAGTGTTTGGGACCTCAAACCTCTCTCTAAAAACTCTCTCTCTCGGTTACAAGGAAGGAATGGACGAAATGCTTCATAACACCCTTGTCCCTTTTTATAATATTCATTATTAGCGTGCGCTAACATCTCATGTTTAGCGTGCGCTACCGCCTTAGCGTGCGCTAAATGACTTTGTTAGCGTGCGCTATCGAAGACCAAAGGCTACTGCCTTGCTTCGTAAACTAACTTACGTACGTAATTCCCATGCATTAACGTCGTAAAACATCCCGCTTAGCGACGCAAGTCATTTATCTTAGCGTGCGCTATCCGAATTGACTTGCTACGTTGTTCACCTACCACACGCCCCCATATTCCGACAAAGATCGCAAGGATAAGATTCCTTGTTGATCGATATATAGTTAGCGTCGCTAAGCCTAATCTTTAGCGTGCGCTAATACTTGAGACAACAACCGTTGACTTACGTAACGTGCGCCGAAAGTAGACGGGTCCACACGCAGATTCCTTCCGATCATGCGCACTAGCGTACGCTAACCTATAAACGTAGCGTGCGCTAATCCTGCACGATAGCGTGCGTTATGCATGAATATCAGCGTGCGCTAATAAGGCTATACTTAGCCATTTTCCGCAGTTCTTGTCCAACGTCTCGACATACCAAAAGCGAACATAAGACACACTGAACACAAACACTGAATCCAATAATATCATCATACGATATACCCAATATCAAAAGTACGACAACCTGATACACAATATCCTCAAATGTAATTGTCGACCAAATACGACAATTATACCGATACTGATATCTCAGTCTTTTATTTATTTTATCTCTACTGTACAGATTCCACGCTGTACAACATAACTCGGATAAAATAATATTAAACATCAGTAGTAGAAATTCCGGATATTACAGCGACCAGGCGGCCTAGCCTTAGCCCCGCAGACAAGAAGAATCGGCCGACCGAAGGTCCCAGGACAAGTGCCGGTGCCGATCGATCGGCATCAAATACGATCGTCTCTCGGTACTCGGCGACCGACTAGCGGACGATCATCCTTCGGCCTTGCCGACCGACCCTTGGTGACCGACCAATGCCGACCCTCAGCGACTGGCCGATGCCGATCAGAGTCGATGGCCATCCAGTCGGCAAAGGCCGAAGCCTCAGGACAGACACCACGTGCAAAGGCCGAGACAAGATCCGCATATCGCGGATCATTGACCTCAGCCTGGCAGAATCTTTCCACCAGCCGACAAGCCGCCGAAAGCTGTCAGTAGGGCCGCAGGTGACAGTGATTCCGCCGAAAGTTGTCAGTAGGACCACATGTGACATTGACTCTGGACGCGTGATGGCTCCTCATTGGACCGCCCAGCTGGCGCCGGCACCTACCTTGGACTTTAGCCCGATAGCCCGTGTGATCGCCCCATTATAATATTGGCCGGCAGACGATCGCCCCATTATTATAATGGCCGGAAGGCGATCGCCCGCCAGAGGACAAGACTCGGCTGTCCCTATAAATACACGGCTCCCTACACTTGTCCAAGGACCGAGATTTTGGCTCACGAAATACTCTCTGCATTCCCACGAGATTCAACACCCAGCACTTGGCTATTCTCCAACTCTTGGCAACAGCTATCATTCGGTACTTCTTCTCTTGGCCTCTCTCACACAGCAGACGATCGGCAGGGACGAAGAACACCGAGCTTCGCTCAAGAGCCGGATTAACAGAGTCTTTTTACACTCATTGTATCTAGATTTCTCTCATTAATACTTATATCCACGAATATTTGTATTAATATCATCTCGCGAGAGCATTCAAGCCCGGGCCTAACAAACCCGGCAAATCTTGTATTATTTATCTTCTCTCGGAAGTGCTCCCGCAAATTGTTGTTTGTTGTCCGTCTTCCAGCAGTATTAATCTTCGGATAAATATTTTGGGCAACAACAATTGGCGCTAGAAGGAGGGCGTCCAACCCTCAAATTTTTTACCTACCGTCCCGAAGAACACTCACTGTTCTCGGGGCAGATACTTGAAGTGACACTCACTGCATTTCAAAGAAATCTGTCAGAAATCATGTCTTCCGCCTCCGCGTCGAAGAAAGCCGCTGACCAGCCGGCCAGACCCCCTGTTCCGTCCCAGTCCGAGCCGTAGCCGATGGTGGAAGGTAGCCGCCGCGGTCAGAGATGCTCGATACCGTCCCTGGACGGCGGCCCAAGCCTCTCGCTCGATCAGTTCCGAACCAATGAACAGATCGAAGAGGCCATAGCCGCCCTTCAGGAACGACGGAGTGCTCTCAACGCGCCTCCCTCTATCACCCCCTCGGCCGCCCGCCGGAAGTCCAAGCGGAAACTCAAGGCGTCGCCGGCGATCGCCAGGAGGCTCTCGTCCGCAAGAAGAGGCGCTCGCCTGGGCACCTCGTCTTCGATCGCTGGCGGTGACCCGACAGCGGCCGGGCGATCCGGCCCGGCTACGAGACGACGGAGTATGAGTCCGTCACCAGGAGCTCGGCCTACCCGACTCCCAGAAGGCAGCCCAGCCGTCTGGCTCCCCCTCGCCAACTAGCCGAGGTCGGCAGCAGCGGGGTCCGGAGATCGGTACACGATCGCCTCGGCTCCCGCTCCCAAAGCCGATCAGCAAGCGACCGAGCCACGGCAATTGCCGCATTGCAACGTCAGCTCGACGACGTGAAGGCGCTCCTGCAATCCAGGGCATGCGCCATGAAGACGATCGCCAAGCCAAGCGAGCCGCTCGCGATCGACATCGAGCTCGCCCCCGTGCAGCACAAGATCGCTCCCCCGCAAACACCCTTGTACGAGGGGCGATCGGACCCCCAAATGCACCTGAGCAGGTTCAACATCTACATGACTGGGTGTGGGGCATCAGACGCGACCCGTTGCCGAATGTTCCCTCTGACGCTAGACGACCTCGCCCACAGGTGGTACGCCTCGTTGCCGCCTCGGTCCATCGGCTCCTTTAACGAACTGGCAAACGTCTTCACAGAGTACTTCGCCGCCAAGGTCGCTCGACCGGAAGGTCCCCATCGCATGCTGCGAGCCAAGCAAGGGATAGACGAGTCCGACTCGGACTACATCGACCGGGTAGACGAGATCATCCTCAATGGCGAGCCCGTAAGCGATGAGATCGCCCTCCACGTGATCCTAGCGGGATTCCATGGTCTTTCGCCTATGTTCAGGCATCTTACGAAGGACTATCCCTCGACCTACGCGGTCTTCCGAGCTAAAGCCGCCGATTTCCTGGCCAGGCAAAGGCTTCTTCTTGGCCTGGGAGCAGCGCGATCGGCGCCGGCGGCGACCTCGATCCTCGGCCCGATCGCTATTACCCAGCAGAACCGGAGGACTCGCTCGCCACCTACAGTCCGCCATTTAACATGATGGACTAAGGCTCGCGATCGCCTCCACCGCACATCATACGGCCATGGTCCTGGTAGTCGATGGAACCGGATGCTTCGGCCATGCAAGGTCCCTTTCGGCCGAGATCGCCCGCCCTTCGTTTAAATACGAGGCCGGCGTAGTCAGAGGGCCCTCCAACTTTAATCAGTGGACACGATCGCTCGCCCTCAAGGTTCACCATCTGAAATGATCAACCCGGACAATGCGACACGTGCCACAACCCCCGTCTCAACGTACACCGTCGAGGTCGGCCATCTCCATGGCGGGCCGAGGTGGAAGCAGAGCTAACAAGCCGCGGGCGTGGAGTTGATTCATCCGACGCTGCCCCGCGCAAGGACTCCTCTAGACCGAGACCACACGCCCTTCGTTTAAATACGAGGCGAGGTGCAGCCTAACAGAGGACCCTCATAATAAAGTAAGTCGCGAGACACTCAATGTCTTTGCGCACCAAGACACGGTCATGGAGTCGGTCCATCGAATTCCGCGACTGTGCACGATTCCTCAAACAAGCGAGACCATCAAGTTTCCTAGGGGGATCGGCCAATGTTGTTCTTTGCAGGTACAAGACCGAAAGTTAGCTAGCCAATCGACCATGATAGCCCAAGTCCGAATCTAAAGTCGGCTCAGCCGGATCGCCCGTTCTCACCTTACACGATCGCCAGCAAGAACCACCTCGCCCCATGTCTTCAACATAGGAGCAAGCTGGGGGGCAATTGTTGTGTCCAGAATTACACTTTCCGACCGGCGATCGCCTCGGAGATCGGGCGACCTAGCCACTGCCGAGCAGCCGAGGCATAACTGCCGACCAGCGACCAGGCGGCCTAGCCTTAGCCCCGCAGACAAGAAGAATCGGCCGACCGAAGGTCCCAGGACAAGTCCCGGTGCCGATCGATCGGCATCAAATACGATCGTCTCTCGGTACTCAGCGACCGACTCCTGGTGACCGACTAGCGGACGATCATCCTTCGGCCTTGCCGACCGACCCTTGGTGACCGACCAATGCCGACCCTCAGCGACTGGCCGATGCCGATCAGAGCCGATGGCCATCCAGTCGGCAAAGGCCGAAGCCTCAGGACAGACACCACGTGCAAAGGCCGAGACAAGATCCGCATATCGCGGATCATTGACCTCAGCCTGGCAGAATCTTTCCACCAGCCGACAAGCCGCCGAAAGCTGTCAGTAGGGCCGCAGGTGACAGTGATTCCGTCGAAAGTTGTCAGTAGGACCACATGTGACATTGACTCTGGACGCGTGCTGGCTCCTCATTGGACCGCCCAGCTGGCGCCGACACCTACCTTGGACTTTAGCCCGACAGCCCGTGTGATCGCCCCATTATAATATTGGCCGGCAGACGATCGCCCCATTATTATAATGGCCGGAAGGAGATCGCCCGCCAGAGGACAAGACTCGGCTGTCCCTATAAATACACGGCTCCCTACACTTGTCCAAGGACCGAGATTTTGGCTCACGAAATACTCTCTGGATTCCCACGAGATTCAACACCCAGCACTTGGCTATTCTCCAACTCTTGGCAACAGCTATCATTCGGTACTTCTTCTCTCGGCCTCTCTCACACAGCAGACGATCGGCAGGGACGAAGAACACCGAGCTTCGCTCAAGAGCCGGATTAACAGAGTCTTTTTACACTCATTGTATCTAGATTTCTCTCATTAATACTTGTATCCACGAATATTTGTATTAATATCATCTCGCGAGAGCATTCAAGCCCGGGCCTAACAAACCTGGCAAATCTTGTATTATTTATCTTCTCTCGGAAGTGCTCCCGCAAATTGTTGTTTGTTGTCCGTCTTCCAGCAGTATTAATCTTCGGATAAATATTTTGGGCAACAATAATTGGCGCTAGAAGGAGGGCGTCCAACCCTCAAATTTTTTACCTACCGTCCCGAAGAACACTCACTGTTCTCGGGACAGATACTTGAAGTGACACTCACTGCATTTCTAAGAAATCTGTCAGAAATCATGTCTTCCGCCTCCGCGTCGAAGAAAGCCGTGACGGCCGGCCCGGACCCTGTTCCGTCCCAGTCCGAGCCGCAGCCGATGGTGGAAGGTAGCCGCCGCGGTCAGAGATGCTCGATACCGTCCCTGGACGGCGGCCCAAGCCTCTCGCTCGATCAGTTCCGAACCAATGAACAGATCGAAGAGGCCATAGCCGCCCTTCAGGAACGACAGAGTGCTCTCAACGCGCCTCCCTCTATCACCCCCTCGGCCGCCCGCCGAAAGTCCAAGCGGAAACTCAAGGCGTTACTGGCCGAGCGATCGCCAGGAGGCTCTCGTCCGCAAGAAGAGGCGCTCGCCAGCCGGGGCACCTCTATCTTCGATCGCACAGGCGGTGACCCGACACAGCGGCCGGGCAGTCCGGCCCCAGCTACGAGACGACGGAGTATGAGTCCGTCACCAGGAGCTCGGCCTACCCGACTCCCAGAAGGCAGCCCAGCCGTCTGGCTCCCCCTCGCCAACTAGCCGAGGTCGGCAGCAGCGGGGTCCGGAGATCGGTACACGATCGCCTCGGCTCCCGCTCCCAAAGCCGATCAGCAAGCGACCGAGCCATGGCGATTGCCGCATTGCAACGTCAGCTCGATGACGTGAAGGCGCTCCTGCAATCCAGGGCAGGCGCCATGAAGACGATCGCCAAGCCAAGCGAGCCGCTCGCGATCGACATCGAGCTCGCCCCCGTGCAGCACAAGATCGCTCCCCCGCAAACACCCTTGTACGAGGGGCGATCGGACCCCCAAATGCACCTGAGCAGGTTCAACATCTACATGACCGGGTGTGGGGCATCAGACGCGACCCATTGCCGAATGTTCCCTCTGACGCTAGACGACCTCGCCCACAGGTGGTACGCCTCGTTGCCGCCTCGGTCCATCGGCTCCTTTAACGAACTGGCGAACGTCTTCACAGAGTACTTCGCCGCCAAGGTCACTCGACCGGAAGGTCCCCATCGCATGCTGCGAGCCAAGCAAGGGATAGACGAGTCCGACTCGGACTACATCGACCGGGTAGACGAGATCATCCTCAACGACGAGCCCGTAAGCGATGAGATCGCCCTCCACGTGATCCTAGCGGGATTCCATGGTCTTTCGCCTATGTTCAAGCATCTTACGAAGGACTATCCCACGACCTACGCGGTCTTCCGAGCTAAAGCCGCCGATTTCCTGTCCAGGCAAAGGCTTCTTCTTGGCCTGGGAGCAGCGCGATCGGCGCCGGCGGCGACCTCGATCCTCGGCCCGATCGCTATTACCCAGCAGAACCGGAGGACTCGCTCGCCACCTACAGTCCGCCATTTAACATGATGGACTAAGGCTCGCGATCGCCTCCACCGCACATCATACGGCCATGGTCCTGGTAGTCGATGGAACCGGCTGCTTCGGCCATGCAAGGTCCCTTTCGGCCGAGATCGCCCGCCCTTCGTTTAAATACGAGGCCGGCGTAGTCAGAGGGCCCTCCAACTTTAATCAGTGGACACGATCGCTCGCCCTCAAGGTTCACCATCTGAAATGATCAACCCGGACAATGCGACATGTGCCACAACCCCCGTCTCAACGTACACCGTCGAGGTCGGCCATCTCCATGGCGGGCCGAGGTGGAAGCAGAGCTAACAAGCCGCGGGCGTGGAGTTGATTCATCCGACGCTGCCCCGCGCAAGGACTCCTCTAGACCGAGACCACACGCCCTTCGTTTAAATACGAGGCGGCGCGGCTGAGAGGACCCTCATAATAAAGTGAGTCGCGAGACACTCAATGTCTTCGCGCACCAAGACACGGTCATGGAGTCGGTCCATCGAATTCCGCGACTGTGCACGATTCCTCAAACAAGCGAGACCATCAAGTTTCCTAGGGGGATCGGCCAATGTTGTTCTTTGCAGGTACAAGACCAAAAGATAGCTAGCCAATCGACCATGATAGCCCAAGTCCGAATCCAAAGTCGGCTCAGCCGGATCGCCCGTTCTCACCATACACGATCGCCAGCAAGAACCACCTCGCCCCATGTCTTCAACATAGGAGCAAGCTGGGGGGCAATTGTTGTGTCCAGAATTACACTTTCCGACCGGCGATCGCCTTGGAGATCGGGCGACCTAGCCACTGCCGAGCAGCCGAGGCATAACTGCCGACCAGCGACCAGGCGGCCTAGCCTTAGCCCCACAGACAAGAAGAATCGGCCGACCGAAGGTCCCAGGACAAGTCCCGGTGCCGATCGATCGGCATCAAATACGATCGTCTCTCGGTACTCGGCGACCGACTCCTGGCGACCGACTAGCGGACGATCATCCTTCGGCCTTGCCGACCGACCCTTGGTGACCGACCAATGCCGACCCTCAGCGACTGGCCGATGCCGATCAGAGCCGATGGCCATCCAGTCGGCAAAGGCCGAAGCCTCAGGACAGACACCACGTGCAAAGGCCGAGACAAGATCCGCATATCGCGGATCATTGACCTCAGCCTGGCAGAATCTTTCCACCAGCCGACAAGCCGAAAGTGTCGGTAGGGCCGCAGTGTGTGATTCCGCCGAAAGTTGTCAGTAGGACCACATGTGACATTGACTCTGGACGCGTGCTGGCTCCTCATTGGACCGCCCAGCTGGCGCCGGCACCTACCTTGGACTTTAGCCCGACAGCCCGTGTGATCGCCCCATTATAATATTGGCCGGCAGACGATCGCCCCATTATTATAATGGCCGGAAGGCGATCGCCCGCCAGAGGACAAGACTCGGCTGTCCCTATAAATACACGGCTCCCTACACTTGTCCAAGGACCGAGATTTTGGCTCACGAAATACTCTCTGCATTCCCACGAGATTCAACACCCAGCACTTGGCTATTCTCCAACTCTTGGCAACAGCTATCATTCGGTACTTCTTCTCTCGGCCTCTCTCACACAGCAGACGATCGGCAGGGACGAAGAACACCGAGCTTCGCTCAAGAGCCGGATTAACAGAGTCTTTTTACACTCATTGTATCTAGATTTCTCTCATTAATACTTGTATCCACGAATATTTGTATTAATATCATCTCGCGAGAGCATTCAAGCCCGGGCCTAACAAACCCGGCAAATCTTGTATTATTTATCTTCTCTCGGAAGTGCTCCCGCAAATTGTTGTTTGTTGTCCGTCTTCCAGCAGTATTAATCTTCGGATAAATATTTTGGGCAACAACATATGTGTATAGAACTGGGCACGTTATTGTTTTATCTTTGAACCACCGGGTGGTGTGGTATGCTGTGAATGTTGTAAACCTTGATGGGTTCTGTGAAGGTATCAACGGTAGAGTTTGTGAGAAACTCCGATGAATGATTTTGCTGTGTGTTTAAACTTGATACCACGAGATGCATTTGATTGAATTGGCGACCCTGGCTGCCATTTGGGTATGTGGTTTTAAATTCGACTGTTTTTGGAATGTTGTAATTTTTGTCCGCTATGGGTAAGTTTGAGAATGTTTTCTGAAGGACTTTACAGTTTGAGAATTTTTGTAGAAATCAATTTTTGGAAAATATTTTGGTGGTGCGGTCAAACCACGGTTTATATGGATTTTGAAAATTTGTTAAATTTTGACAAATGGGCCGTGTATTTCCAATGACACAATCAGACGGTATTTGAAAAATGTGTTTTGAAGTACTTCGGACAATGTAAAATATTACCGTCGTTTTGGTTAGGAACTAAAGGATTTTGGGAAATTTTTATTTTGCAGAACGATTTTTGGTTTTCGGAATTTTGAACTTCTTATGTCCACGTGTTGGGGCTAAGTGGTTGTAATAAGTTTGTAGTGTTGTTGTGCTCTCCGGAGAATGTTTCAGTGTTTTCTAAATGTTTAGATACATAGTTTTGATTAAACGATCGAGGTATTAAAAGTGTTTTCAAAAATTTCATTTCACCAAATTTTTCAAACTTGAGAATTTTAAAAGTTTATCATTTGAATAATACCCCGGAAATATTTTATTTTTGCTACTAGTGTTTGATCCCTACGATACGTGTGTGGTTTTGACTGTGTTTGATTTGGTAAAATCCAAACACCTCTGTTGATGTGACTGTGTGAATTATTTTTGAATGAAGTTCTTAAATTACAGTGTTAGTTCGTGCACTTGTGTGATGACTTGGAGTTGATGCTTTATCGTGCTGCTATTATCGTCCTATGTGGACATTGTGACGTTTGTTTGGTTGCGTTATTCTGTTTGGTCGTCCGTTCAGTATGCCGAGAGGTCGTGGCCGAGGACGTGATCATAGTCGTGGTCGTGATCAGGAGCGTGAGAGGACGACTCCCTCCTTGCCGAGTACCAATCAGCTCAGTACAGATCAGGGACATTCGACTAGCGTTAATGTTGACGTTGGCACCGCCACCATCCTTCGTCAGGTGGTTGATCAGTTAGTGCAGATGAATCAGGCCGTACATCGGAATGAGAATCCAGATGGGGATAACGGGGCTAGTAAGTGGTTACGAGATGTGATGAGGATGCAGCCACCCCGTTTTGTGGGTTCGTCTGACTCGTTAGGTTGGGAAAGCTGGCTCTCCCAGTTGGACAGAAGATTTGATGCTGTAGCTTGTCCGGATGAAAAGAGGGTACCCATTGCTCAGTACACCTTTCGACAAAGAAGGCTGCAGATCGGTGGCGGTCAGTAGTGCCTGCAGATCGTACACCTACATGGGCTGAGTTTAAGACCGCCATGGAGGCAGAGTATTGCCTGTTGCCTGTTCGTGAACGCAGGATCGTTGAGTTTTTATTGGCTATGCCCTAGGATGTGTCGATATCCCAGGCGATAGTCGATTTTAATCGACAGCTGGCTTATGTTCGTGATCAAGTGAGAAGTGAAGCGGACAAGGTCCGATACTTCAATATGCGCATGAAACCCCATATCCGTGAGAGTATGGCTCCGCTCATGTGTACCACCCTGAAGGAATATCAGGACCGAGCTTTAGCCATTGAGATGGCCGTTTCTGTGACGGAACCTGGTTCAGAGAGTAAGAGATAGAAGACCTCGAGTAATTTTTCAAGAGGCCAGAGAAGTGAGATCCGTGATCATGTTGCTTCGCATTTTCCTTCTGGGAGCACTCCTCGTTCGGTTGACCAGTCTAAGAACCTTACTCTGGAGGCGAGTAAGATGGTCGGTGTGAAGACCTGCTTCAACTGCAGTCGTGTGGGCCATGCGAGACAGAATTGTCGTTCGCCACCGGTTAATTGTTTTAAGTGCGGCCAACTGGGGCACCAAGCGGTGCATTGTGAGACCGTTGCCAAGATGTTCGGAAATCGGGTTTTCTTTCCTACTCGGGGAGTGCCCGATGGTGTCCCGTGAAGTAGTTGTGTATCGTACTTCGTGCTGTAATTCGTGTAGAAATTGATATTTGTTGCGTGAACTTTTTGGTTTTGTTTGTATTCTACTATGATGTTTTATTTTAAGTTTCGGGACGAAACTTATTTTTAATAGGATAGAATGTAATATCCGGTATTCTCGTTTTCTGTTATCTTGAATTGTTTGTGTCTTGACGTCGGACATTTTCTTGTTGACGAGAATCGGAGTGAATTCTATCATAATACTATATTTGTTTCTACCGCATAGTCGTTGTGGTCGGGTGCGACTTGTTGTCGCGTGCGTTTCTTTGATTAAATGTGTGCATGTGATGTGTTGTTAATTACTCGTTGTTGTTTTGAAACATAGTCGGTGGCATTGTGTTAGTCGTCATGGGGCGTGTTTTCACGCCGTATATTCCTTTACGTTGCTTGTAACGTTTCACCGTTGGGCGCGATTTTTTCGGTTCTTGTGTATCTCGTTGAGTTTTCCTGGCGGGATATTGCTTCTCCCTACTTGATTTAAGTTTCGGGACGAAACTTCTTTTAAGGAGGGTAGAATGTAATATCCGCAATTTCGGATTTCCGGTAATTTTCTTTTTTCGGCGGAGGTCAGTTTCGACGACTCGCTTGGGACCGTTTCATCATTCTGAGAATGATTAATTCTGCACTTTTTGTCACCCGAGTTCGTTTTGGTATTGTTTTGTTGAGTTCCGTGTTTCTTAATGACTTTTCCGCACTCGAGTTCGATTCTTGTGAATCTCGTCCGAAATTACTGTTTCGAGTTTCCCGTAAGTCCGTTTAACTTTTTCAGACGTGTTGTGAACTTCGGTTTGGTTATTCGATCACGTATCGTGATTTTCGGACGTTTTGGGCCGTTTTCGTAATTTCCCATAGTTTGGGGTAATTACTTCGGTTGTCGAATTTCGAGCCTTCGGGTGGTCGGAATCGTGTGTTCTCTTAGCTCTTAGATTCGTCTTTGCGAGTACTTCGTAACCGTATCTTCGATTCGTATTCAGGTTCGGGTTTCGGGGTCGTTCGGATCGTCGTTGTGGTTCTTCATTTAGTACTGAGGTCTTGGCCGGACACATGCGAAACGGCCACAGCAGTTACGCGAGCGCCGTGTCCTGCGTCGGGTCGGCCAGGACTGGCAGCCTGCCGAGACACGGCCGAGACACACGGCGCTGGTCTGGGCCGGTTGCTGCGCCGTGTTCGGCAGGCGTATAAATATGGCCGAGCAGTCGTTTTTTTCACGCATTTTCATTTCCTATCCTTCCTGTCCGCGGCTGGAGTCTTTGGGAAGTCGAAGACATGTTGTTATACTATGAATCCACGAAGTTTTGGAGTTCATATCATCGATTGATCATCACATAACATCCTTCAATCCAGCGAATCAAGGCAAGTTTTCTTAAAATCTAGTTTTGGGGATTTTCTTCGATTTGTCCGTTTAATCCGTTTTAACTCAGAATAGTGATATATTGATGATTGTTAAGCTATATTATATCGAATTCCTTGTTATTACATGGTTGGATTGCCATGGATTTGTCATTTTATTGAGTATCTTATCGACGCCTTGAAGGTGTTCGATAAAATGTTACAAAGAGAATCCGAGCGTTCTACGATGATTCTTCCTCGTTCGTTCGTTAATTTATTGATGGTATGATGTTAGGGTCAGATTCCTTGTGAAGAACTCGAGTCGTAACCCTTCCGTTCGTTGTCTTCTTCGTGGTACAAGCTTCCCGGTCGAACCGTGTTTTTCGGGGTATAAGGTAACGATTATTAAGGCAAGTATCTTATTATACGACTTGTATCTTGCGACTAATAATCACATATGAGATTTATAATGATTTTGCTTGCCTTCGTAAATATGTTCCGTTTGAATTGGTTGTGTATTCCGCAATTTGAAGGCTTTGTGATAATAGCGTTATATTGGTATACGTGTTAGGTGTTGTGCCATTTGTGCAGGATTGCGACGTACATATGGGATGGTTGTACACTTGGTTGTGCAATGTATTGTGTACCGATCGTGTGTTATGTTGGTTGTGTGCTGTTAATTGATGATAGTTGTTGCGAGTGTTGAGATTGTGTTATGTGCGTGTGATGTACGATTTTGTGGTGATCAACGTGATTGATTAACTGTGCTCATTGTCATATGTAGTGTGAATGTGAATGTGAATGTTGTGTGCTGGAACGCTAAGTTCACTCGTGTGGGTTCGATGGGGCCTACGAGGATTCATGGCACAGGTCAATGGGATCAGAACTTAGTGTGTGGTGCTGAGGTCCAATCGTGCGGGTCTGACGAGGCCTACGATGATTCATGGCACAGGTCCATTGAATCAGGACACAGTACGTCCAACCGTGCGGGTTCGACGGAACCTACGGTGACACGTGACACAGGTTCACGGGGTCAGGACTGGTTGTTATGGTTGATGTGTGACTTCCAACCGTGCAGGTTCGGCGGAACCTACGGTGACACGTGGCAGTTGATATAGTCCGTGTGGGTTGTTGAACCTACGGAGACACGTGACAGTGGATCACGTTGTCATGCACATGTTTATTTTCTAATCAAAGTTTTGAAAGGAAAAGTTTTATGAAAATGAATGCTGGACCGAGTCCTAAGCTTGAGTAAATGTTTTATGTATTGTGAACTGTTGATTTATGAAACAAGATTTGGGTTAAAGCCCTCAACCCTTCTTAAAAGAAAGGTTTGGTGAACCAGGACTCAGAGTTTTAAAGGTTTCGAAATTTTAAAATTTCCGAGGTGATGAACTTATTTTCGAAATGCTTCATAGCTTATTTACCCTTATTAAAACCCCCGGGAATAAATCGATACTTGAATTTTGTGTTTGATTCTCAATTATTATTTGCTTGTTACATTTCGTATGATTTGATACTTGCACTAGTAAAACAGTGGAGTTTTACTAACCCCCGAGTAATTGGGGGGTGGATGTCTGTTTTGCGTCCAGGTACATGCAGATTCAGGGGAGCAGTCACAGGATTGGCACAAGAGGATGACGAGCTGCGATACTAATCAAGAGTCGAGAGTTGTTTTTGATTTTTGTTGTGTTGTCAGAGTTGATTTCAGTCTTCCGCTGTATTGTATTTCGACCCCTGTGTGGGTAATGTTGTATAAGTCAATTTTATTGATTGAGTTGTGTGACCTCATCAGTCTATATTATTTTATTGTTTGACCCTGGCCGGGCAAGCAGTTGGTCGTTTTGTGAGGTATAGCCTGGTAGATCCTCATAAAAAGGGGTCTACGGCGTGTAATATTCCCATATGGTTTTGGGGGTGTTACACGCGGTACCCCCTTCCGATCAGAAACCCTAGACATCCAGTCCCGCCGCGAGTTCAAGCCCCGCCGCTTACCCGCATCAGATCGGACCCCGCGCATCCAATACCTCCGATTCCCGATTTGATTTCGACCTCCGTTTAGACCTCCTCGGATCGCAACTCCTGTCGAATATCTACCATAGATCCGACCGCGACCTTCCACCCTGCTCGTTTCCAGAAACGCCGAAGCGCCGCCATCCTACAGACCCGACCTCCGACCGTCGTTTTTCAGTCGATTTTCACCGATTCCAATAGCGACCGCCCGCTACTTCAGTCAGCCCGACAATCCCGACCTGTCCAGTCACGTCTCCGACCCGCCCGCTGCAATTTTCTCGTCCAGCCTTCGACCCGATTGTCCAGCCCGTCGCTGCAGTCCAGAACTCGGCCCGCGACCCAGACCCGGAAGGAGCAGACTCAACCCGGTTGCTGACCCAGATTCAACCTGGTTGCTGTAACACTCCCAGAGCCATCCAGAAATATTACAGCACTGTGGGACCCGAGATTGAACCTACAAGGCTAAAAGACATTTTCGCAAACATTTACAAATGCCCAAGAGGCTAACGACGGTACTATCTTGTAAAAACATTTGAAAACTGTATAAAATCCGTTTATCAAAATCGTTGTAAAATCACATTTGAAACTACAAGACCCGAAATGCCAAAACTCAACAGTTTAAAAAACATACGTTAAGCTATCGCTTACACGAAGTGACAAAAGAGTTTAGAAAACCATGTCCAAAGTAACTTAAGTTGCCAGATAACGCAAGGTCATTTAAGAATACTCACACAGCGGAAATGACAAACAATTAAAAATACTCTAGCAGCGGAATACAACATCAAATCAGAATACTCGATTTACAAACACATGCCATAGCCAGTATTGTTGCGAGAAAATCCCTCACAATATGCCGCAAGTGCACGGTGTCATCAAGTAATAAAGTGATAAGTAAAGTATCGTTCCCTCGAGGACTGATTTCACTAAGTACCAAAATATAGTCAACTCGCGATTTTATTTGAAGAACAATTATATGGAATTTATACCTAAACTAATTGCCGAAAATAAATAATAGTACTAATAATAATAATACTAATAAGGGTGTAGGATTATGATTTTCACCTCAAACCATCAGGAATGATATTTATTCAATTCAATTCACTTTTATTCAATTGATTGTAAGCCAGGAATTCCTAAATTATTCTAAAACCTTTCCCAAGGTCGATAGAAAATACTACGAATTATTAACTCGATATATCCCTATTCGAATTAGATAATTAATAGCTAAAACAGTTCAAGAATTCCCACAATAACTAGGCTTCACAATTCGCATGAGTATATCCCTATCTCACGAAAATTATGATTCGTCTCACAAGAACTATGCCTAAATTTCATCTCCCGAATCCATAAAGACATTCAAAACAAATTAACTGTTGGCCAGACAATTAAAAAGCATTAAGAACAGTAAGAAGAATCCAATTCAATAGAATAACGAGTAAATCGAAATAATAATAAATAATCAAACCGTCATGAAATCGGTTACAATCAAAATCCTACTCGAATAGATATAGGAACTAAGATGCAGAAAAACCGTAGGGATCCGTGGTCTTGTCGTCGCCCACAAATCTCCTCCTTGTGTTCTTCGCCCTAGCTATTGATCCACCTCCGAATTCCTCCTCCTCGATCCCTCTCTGTTCAGCCCTTCAATGCTTATTTATATCAGTCCTAAGCCTCCAAAACGCGTCCGTGTGATTAGGTCGAGAACAGGCTCCAAAACGGCCCAGAAACGCGGAATATTCAGCAAAACCGCCCGGTGGGCTGCGGTTCACTTAATCTGTGCCGCGGCTCACCGTGCTCAGATTAAAACCTGGGCGCGACATTTTCCTTCTGGGCCGCGGCTCACTCAGGCTGTGCCGCGGCTCAGAGTACAGTTTGCTCGGGACTTTCAGGCCATCTTCGTGTGCCGCGGCTCACTTGGTTTGTGCCGCGGCTCATGACCAAAAACTGCTATTTTCGCCCGTTTTTCATCGTTTCGGCTTCCGGACTCCGATTTCCTGCAAAACATATAAGAATAGTACATTAAAAGCTCATTTATGCTGATTTAGGCTCAAGATGGATATAAAATAATGATAAATAAATGCATAAAAATACGCCTAACAAATACTCCCAAACTTGAGCCTTTGCTTGTCCTCAAGCAAAAATCAATGTTAAACAGAATGTATCGTGAATGATCGAGAATAATCGTGCAAATTTATAGTGCTCAACCTAATCAATACTATCCTGAAAATCTCAAAGAATAATACAAGTATCGTAATAGTGAGTCACGTCCAGGACACTGATTCCACAAAGTAACCAATTTCAGTCCTAATCAATCGTTCATGAAGAAAATCAAGCTCAAAGATTAACAAGCGTGAATTTAACCGACCGTCAATATGAAGGGTTAGATTAAATAAGCCAATTCGCCCAGTCCCACAGTCTAGTGGCAAAATTCAAGAGTTTCATTATCAAAATTATTCCTAGGACAACATTCCCTTATGTATGATCAATTATATGATTCGAGTTAACCACTAGGTATCGATTCTCGGGATATTTCATCGGGATGATCCTAGGGTGGATTTCCATTCTCATGTATCGGGGAACCGTTTGACGTAAAAGACACTCATGGGGCACATGGATGCTTCTAGTTACTAAGCCCCCTCTACAGCGGAGAAAAAACTCGAATAGCAATTCCCGCATGTCAAGGTTGCTGTTTTACGCGAGAGTAAACAACGGGTCACGTGAATACCCCCGGTTACTAGGCTTCCCATCATCGGTAATGCGATATTTCTAAATTATTAATCTATTCAGGGTCGTCGTTTTATGCGAGAGTAAACAACGGGTCACGTGAATACTCCCGGTTACTAGATTTCCCATCATAGAACAAATTATTATCTCGACTTTTTCTTGGGAAAAACTGTCCGACTCTAAACTCAATCCAAGTGCCAACAAGACTCATATTCTCGACGATCAAGCGAAAAGTTTAACCAAACGTATAAACGGTGATTTGAAAACACGTATGTCTCCTTTCTTATATGCTAAAATTTCTACAAAAACGATAAAATTTCGGACCTAATTGAATACTCAACAGAAACAGATATCACTGACTACAACTCAACTAAAACTCACCCGTTTCTTCCCCGAGAAATCAGTATTGTAACATCAGTTTTACACAAAAAGAAGCACGAAAAATTCACGAAAAATTCACGTTTTTAACCATCAACAGCAAGCAAGGACAATAAAGCAATCGCAATTTATACCCAAGAAAAATTAAGAAAATTATCGCATGCTTCAATTTATTCCACTACACATAACATCATCAATAATAAAACTCATGTGAAAATAAAAGAGATAAGGAAAAGTGAAACTTATTCCAAATGTCTTCTTGAAAGCCAGCACATGTCTGAGTGGAATCGTCTGTCAGTCCATGCTTCTAATAATGCTCAACATCACGAGGGACCCCCAAACTTAGTCTCTAGTCATGAAATAACAATAGACATTAAATCAAGAAAGACTAGAATATGAAGAATAATAACTCATTTGGGGTTAAAATATTAGAGAGATAAGGGCCAACAAGAATACGAATCCAAACGAAATAACAAGACCAAGAAAAAAAATTAATAACAACAAAAAAAATCAAATAAAAACAACTAACTTATAAAGCAAGTAAAAATGATGGGTTGCCTCCCATCAAGCGCTCTATTTTACGTCTTGAGCACGACGTGGCAAAAAGAGTTTAACGTGGCTTCTTTCTAGGGAGATTGCCAAATGCCCCCTTCTTGCAATCTATAAGCCTCTTATTCCATAAGGGAGGCTTTGGTTCATGCCCGGTTGCCACAAATAATGAGTAAGAATAATTATGCGGGCAACCAAAAAATGATGGAAGAATATAATAATTATAAGGCATGAAAAAATAAGCAGAGTTCGAATGGGTAGATAATAAAGACACATCATGAACAACCTCATTAGAACTCAGAGAATCAGCCTCAACAAAATCAAAAGTAATGGGGTCAATCTCTCCCATTATGGATTTAGGAAAGATTATGCGCGGCACCGTTAATAAAATTTTTGGCACAAAAGTGTTCATCTTATTAGTCGAAGTTTGATGACAATTTAATGAAATTTCTTTGGAAACATCATCAATGGTAACTTCTTCTACAGGCTCATCACACTTTATGTAATTATCGGGTGCTGGGGGATCGACCATAAAACTTAGCATGTCTTTCTTCTCAACCTCCCCCTCAACTTCACTACTAAATATATGAGCTGGAATACAACCATAGTGAATCTCAAGACCACGACGTGCACATTCTAGCTCAAAAAAGGTACTATCAGGATTTTTGAGAACGTCTACAAAGTGTTCAAGCATGGTCTTTTGTTTTGGGGGAGGTGACTGACTGACCCTATTTGGCAAATTATTAAGAACATCGAAATTTATGAAATGCCAAGGGCCACGATACTCAAAGGAAAACATAATGAAGAAATTAAAAATATAGAGACTAAAGAAAAAAAACTTCAAATTAAAATTAGAGTCGCTTGGTATTGATATTAGCGAAAAATCAGTCCCCGGCAACGACGCCAAAAACTTGTTGCGAGAAAATCCCTCACAATATGCCGCAAGTGCACGGTGTCAACAAGTAATAAAGTGATAAGTAAAGTATCGTTCCCTCGAGGACTGATTTCACTAAGTACCAAAATATAGTCAACTCGCGATTTTATTTGAAGAACAATTATATGGAATTTATACCTAAACTAATTGCCGAAAATAAATAATAGTACTACTACTAATAATAATACTAATAAGGGTGTAGGATTATGATTTTCACCTCAAACAATCAGGAATGATATTTATTCAATTCAATTCACTTTTATTCAATTGATTGTAAGCCAGGAATTCCTAAATTATTCTAAAGCCTTTCCCAAGGTCGATAAAAAATACTACGAATTATTAACTCGATATATCCCTATTCGAATTAGATAATTAATAGCTAAAACAGTTCAAGAATTCCCACAATAACTAGGCTTCACAATTCGCATGAGTATATCCCTATCTCACGAAAATTATGATTCGTCTCACAAGAACTATGCCTAAATTTCATCTCCCGAATCCATAAAGACATTCAAAACAAATTAACTGTTGGCCAGACAATTAAAAAGCATTAAGAACAGTAAGAAGAATCCAATTCAATAGAATAACGAGTAAATCGAAATAATAATAAATAATCAAACCGTCATGAAATCGGTTACAATCAAAATCCTACTCGAATAGATCTAGGAACTAAGATGCAGAAAAACCGTAGGGATCTGTGGTCTTGTCGTCGCCCACAAATCTCCTCCTTGTGTTCTTCGCCCTAGCTATTGATCCACCTCCGAATTCCTCCTCCTCGATCCCTCTCTGTTCAGCCCTTCAATGCTTATTTATATCAGTCCTAAGCCTCCAAAAGGCGTCCGTGTGATTAGGTCGAGAACAGGCTCCAAAACGGCCCAGAAACGCGGAATATTCAGCAAAACCGCCCGGTGGGCTGCGGCTCACTTAATCTGTGCCCGGCTCACCGTGCTCAGATTAAAACCTGGGCGCGACATTTTCCTTCTGGGCCGCGGCTCACTCAGGCTGTGCCGCAGCTCAGAGTACAGTTTGCTCGGGACTTTCAGGCCATCTTCGTGTGCCGCGGCTCACTTGGTTTGTGCCGCGGCTCATGACCAAAAACTGCTGTTTTCGCCCGTTTTTCATCGTTTCGGCTTCCGGACTCCGATTTCCTGCAAAACATATAAGAATAGTGCATTAAAAGCTCATTTATGCTGATTTAGGCTCAAGATGGATATAAAATAATGATAAATAAATGCATAAAAATACGCCTAACAAATACCCCCAAACTTGAGCCTTTGCTTGTCCTCAAGCAAAAATCAATGTTAAACAGAATGTATCGTGAATGATCGAGAATAATCGTGCAAATTTATAGTGCTCAACCTAATCAATACTATCTCGAAAATCTCAAAGAATAATACAAGTATCGTAATAGTGAGTCACGTCCAGGACACTGATTCCACAAAGTAACCAATTTCAGTCCTAATCAATCGTTCATGAAGAAAATCAAGCTCAAAGATTAATAAGCGTGAATTTAACCGACCGTCAATATGAAGGGTTAGATTAAACAAGCCAATTCGCCCTGTCCCACAGTCTACTGGCAAAATTCAAGAGTTTCATTATCAAAATTATTCCTAGGACAACATTCCCTTATGTATGATCAATTATATGATTCGAGTTAACCACTAGGTTTCAGTTCTCGGGATATTTCATCGGGATGATCCTAGGGTGGATTTCCATTCTCATGTATCGGGGAACCGTTTGACGTAAAAGACACTCATGGGGCACATGGATGCTTCTAGTTACTAAGCCCCCTCTACAGCAGAGAAAAAACTCGAATAGCAATTCCCGCATGTCAAGGTTGCTGTTTTACGCGAGAGTAAACAACAGGTCACGTGAATACCCCCGGTTACTAGGCTTTCCATCATCGGTAATGCGATATTTCTAAATTATTAATCCATTCAGGGTCGTCGTTTTACGCGAGAGTAAACAACGGGTCACGTGAATACTCCCGGTTACTAGACTTCCCATCATAGAACAAATTATTATCTCGACTTTTTCTTGGGAAAAACTGTCCGACTCTAAACTCAATCCAAGTGCCAACAAGACTCATATTACTGGACGACTAGCTACGCGAAAAGTTTAACCAAACGTATAAACGGTGATTTGAAAACACGTATGTCTCCTTTCTTATATGCTAAAATTTCTACAAAAACGATAAAATTTCGGACCTAATTGAATACTCAACAGAAACAGATATCACTGACTACAACTCAACTAAAACTCACCCGTTTCTTCCCCGAGAAATCAGTATTGTAACATCAGTTTTACACAAAAAGAAGCACGAAAAATTCACGAAAAATTCACGTTTTTAACCATCAACAGCAAGCAAGTACAATAAAGCAATCACAATTTATACCCAAGAAAAATTAAGAAAATTATCGCATGCTTCAATTTATTCCACTACACATAACATCATCAATAATAAAACTCATGTGAAAATAAAAGAGATAAGGAAAAGTGAAACTTATTCCAAATGTCTTCTTGAAAGCCAGCACATGTCTGAGTGGAATCGTCTGTCAGTCCATGCTTCTAATAATGCTCAACATCACGAGGGACCCCCAAACTTAGTCTCTAGTCATGAAATAACAATAGACATTAAATCAAGAAAGACTAGAATATGAAGAATAATAACTCATTTGGGGTTAAAATATTAGAGAGATAAGGGCCAACAAGAATACGAATCCAAACGAAATAACAAGACCAAGAAAAAAAAATTAATAACAACAAAAAAATCAAATAAAAACAACTAACTATAAAGCAAGTAAAAATGATGGGTTGCCTCCCATCAAGCGCTCTATTTTACGTCTTGAGCACGACGTGGCAAAAAGAGTTTAACGTGGCTTCTTTCTAGGGAGATTGCCAAATGCCCCCTTCTTGCAATCTATAAGCCTCTTATTCCATAAGGGAGGCTTTGGTTCATGCCCGGTTGCCACAAATAATGAGTAAGAATAATTATGCGGGCAACCAAAAAATGATGGAAGAATATAATAATTATAAGGCATGAAAAAATAAGCAGAGTTCGAATGGGTAGATAATAAAGACACATCATGAACAACCTCATTAGAACTCAGAGAACAAGCCTCAACAAAATCAAAAGTAATGGGGTCAATCTCTCCCATTATGGATTTAGGAAAGATTATGCGCAGCACCGTTAATAAAATTTTTGGCACAAAAGTGTTCATCTTATTAGTCGAAGTTTGATGACAATTTAATGAAATTTCTTTGGAAACATCATCAATGGTAACTTCTTCTACAGGCTCATCACACTTTATGTAATTATCGGGTGCTAGGGGATCGACCATAAAACTTAGCATGTCTTTCTTCTCAACCTCCCCCTCAACTTCACTACTAAATATATGAGCTGGAATACAACCATAGTGAATCTCAAGACCACGACGTGCACATTCTAGCTCAAAAAGGGTACTATCAGGATTTTTGAGAACATCTACACATTGTTCAAGCATGGTCTTTTTGGGGGAGGTGACTGACTGACCCTATTTGGCAAATTATTAAGAACATCGAAATTTATGAAATGCCAAGGGCCACGATACTCAAAGGAAAACATAATGAAGAAATTAAAAATATAGAGACTAAAGAAAAAAAAACTTCAAATTAAAATTAGAGTCGCTTGGTATTGATATTAGCGAAAAATCAGTCCCCGGCAATGACGCCAAAAACTTGTTGCGAGAAAATCCCTCACAATATGCCGCAAGTGCACGGTGTCAACAAGTAATAAAGTGATAAGTAAAGTATCGTTCCCTCGAGGACTGAGTTCACTAAGTACCAAAATATAGTCAACTCGCAATTTTATTTGAAGAACAATTATATGGAATTTATACCTAAACTAATTGCCGAAAATAAATAATAGTACTACTAATAATAATAATACTAATAAGGGTGTAGGATTATGATTTTCACCTCAAACAATCAGGAATGATATTTATTCAATTAAATTCACTTTTATTCAATTGATTGTAAGCCAGAAATTCCTAAATTATTCTAAAGCCTTTCCCAAGGTCGATAGAAAATACTACGAATTATTAACTCGATATATCCCTATTCGAATTAGATAATTAATAGCTAAAACAGTTCAAGAATTCCCACAATAACTAGGCTTCACAATTCGCATGAGTATATCCCTATCTCACGAAAATTAGGATTCGTCTCACAAGAACTATGCCTAAATTTCATCTCCCGAATCCATAAAGACATTCAAAACAAATTAACTGTTGGCCAGACAATTAAATAGCATTAAGAACAGTAAGAAGAATCCAATTCAATAGAATAACGAGTAAATCGAAATAATAATAAATAATCAAACCGTCATGAAATCGGTTACAATCAAAATCCTACTCGAATAGATCTAGGAACTAAGATGCAGAAAAATCGTAGGGATCCGTGGTCTTGTCGTCGCCCACAAATCTCCTCCTTGTGTTCTTCGCCCTAGCTATTGATCCACCTCCGAATTCCTCCTCCTCGATCCCTCTCTGTTCAGCCCTTCAATGCTTATTTATATCAGTCCTAAGCCTCCAAAACGCGTCCGTGTGATTAGGTCGAGAACAGGCTCCAAAACGGCCCAGAAGCGCGGAATATTCAGCAAAACCGCCCGGTGGGCCGCGGCTTACTTAATCTGTGCCGCGGATCACCGTGCTCAGATTAAAACCTCGGCGAGACATTTTCCTTCTGGGCCGCGACTCACTCAGGCTGTGCCGCGGCTCAGAGTACAGTTTGCTCGGGACTTTCAGGCCATCTTCGTGTGCCGCGACTCGCTTGGTTTGTGCCGCGGCTCCTGACCAAAAACTGCTGTTTTCGCCCATTTTTCATCGTTTCGGCTCCCGGACTCCGATTTCCTGCAAAACATATAAGAATAGTGCATTAAAAGCTCATTTATGCTGATTTAGGCTCAAGATGGATATAAAATAATGATAAATAAACGCATAAAAATATGCCTAACAAGTATCCTCCGGGAAGCTCATCTCTTCACAACCGCTACAAGCTCGATATTCAATATCCTAAAAATCAAGCCTACGACGGGGTCAGCCATAATACTCAACAATGATAACCGTCACATCACATCAATAATTACATACCAATGAGAATACAAAATAAGAATACGACCAATGTAATCTCATCGTCATAACTTTACCAGCTCGTGATTATCCTTATCAAGATAATCATTACCACAGTCCACATCTCGTAATCTCCATTAAACAATGAAGTCATAAACGACATCTATACCGTACTTCAAACAATACCCAATGTTCTCAAAACATCATCAAGACTACCTGATACTAAATCTACCAACTCTGGCCAATTCAATCCATCGGATAACATCATCAAATCTTAACACGATAATCGATTGTCCATTAAAAGACAAATACCAAAGGAACTACGGAACATACCTCAAGATACACAATGCCACGACAAATCATGTCAGTCTAATCCGAGATCAGATCAGTACAACATACGGACATGGTCCTAATACAAGACCTAAAAATGCATACTCACATGACAACGTCAATATGTTCACAACAATAACAACAATGTATATTCAATAGAAATCCGATGATCCAGCGCACACAGCACACAGATCCCAAGATGATCCTACTAGATCAACACGAAATGGATAACTAATAATACACATATGCACAACAACAATACATGGCAATCCAACGATCCAGCGCACACAGCATAGATATCCCATGATGATCCCGTCGGACTAACACATGGTGGACATATGACAACAACGCCCAAATGCCTGTTAACAAAATACATAAATGCATGACAACAATAATACACGAATGTATCACAACATGATCGACACAAAATGACAAAAATGATAAGAGTACTTGCCCCGAGTCCTTCGAGAGCAATCTCGATATCTAAACCATCACCAACCATTATCCTCAATATTCGATGGTCCAAAATGTCACGGACTGTCGATAATTCATGTCTTTATCACAATGTATCCTCGATACCCAAGTATACCAATAACAAAAGTAAGTCATATACATTATGATTTAAATTCCCAAAATCCGAAAATAACGTACAATCCCAAATCTCCAGTGTTCACAATTATAATCATTGTTATACGAATGATAAACGAATGAAACTGAAACCATTCATTAAATATTATAAACTGTGCAAGTAATAACTTGCCTCGATATCGACACGACGATGATGAAGCCGCCACCAATCCCATTGTCTTCGACTACGAGCTCCTCGGCCCTGACCAAAGCAATCCACGAACATTCTCGAACATGACCGCAATACACTTTTCAAACCAATGATCAATTATCACAACCTATTGCAATAATCAATAAACAACAATTAACAATCAATAACCGACATAACCAACCAATCAATCTCAACGGTTCAACGACACCTCAATAATATATAAAACTAAATAGTATAACTCAGACCATTACGAACTCATATCCACAATACGAACCGAAATCTGATAATCGATATTAACAATCAATATAACCGATCAACAAACCCAACGATTTCACAGTATCTCGATTAAACACAAGTCCGAACAATCCAACTCAAACAATTACGAATTCACAACCACAATACGATTACGGATACGAATGTAAAGGAAATCATTTCGATGATCAATCGCAATCTTTCCGGATTCAATCTCATCATCATACTCACATGTTTTATACCATTAATCAATCGTCAATCAACACGACTTAACGAACATTCTATCTTCATATCTAAAATTACCGATAATTCAACATACAATCGTCTTGCTATGTTCTATTTATCAAAAGCTCTTCCGGAACTCCGAGTGATTCGAAACCATGTTCATAGTCATCAAAACAACATAATCAATATCCTTTAACATGTAGATAATCATCCAACTCATAATCCAAGTCATGTATCATCATATTCTTCAATATACACTTCTCATAACATTAAGATCGTATCAACACCACTATAATCATCATCATACGAATCAAATACGGATAACAATACCAAGAATCCGAAATCAAGATGTAGAGTTCAACAACATACCTCAAGAACATGAACAACACCATCAAACACATCAAGTATTAACAATATCTTCATATCCAAGCCTCAAATCCATATTTCCAAGCTTATATCCAAGATAGAAGAGGTTTATCTTCACTACCATACTCAGAGGGACGAAGTTTGGAGGAAGGAATGGTTTTGTTCTCGTGAAGAAATGAAAAACCGATCCTTAATTTATAATCTGAAGCGCTCATTACGTACGTTACCAATCAACATTAACGTACGTAATGCTTCCTTACGTACGCTACAGGTCCTACATAGCATACGTAATATCATTCCAGAACTCACTGCCTTGTTTCGTTTTATCGCTTACGTACGTAATGCATAGGCTATAACGTACGTAATACATACGTTGACTTGCTAAAGTAAATATCCATTTAGCGTACGTAATGTGTAGTCTATAACGTATGTAATACACGATGTTGACTCGCCCTCCCATTTTCTGTGCCGAAAGCTGCCGACCACGGGACCCACCTGTAGGCCATAGCCTGATCCTGTCCAATTCTATTCATAACATACGTTATGCACTCTACGTAACGTACGTTACGTCTTTGTCTTAGCGTACGTAAGCTCCCATGCTTAACGTGCGCTACGCTTGACAAGGTCCTCTCTGATCAGCCAACTACATCTCACCTGATACTTTAACGTACGTAACGACCTAATGTTAACGTACGTAACCTTTGGGAATTAACGTACGTAAGCTCATATGCTTAACATACGTTATGTCTTCTATACTTGGCCACTTACACTGATCTTGCTCGTCGTCTCAATATACAGAATACGTATACATAACCCACTATATCCTCAAATGTAATTGTCGACCAAGTACGACAATTATACCAATACGGATGTCTCAGTCCTTCATTTATTTTATCCATACTGCACAGATTCCACGCTGTACAACATAACTTGGATAAAATAACATTAAACAACAATAGTAGAAATTCCGAACATTACATACTACACCACTTAAAATAAGTTCCGTCCTCGAAACTTGCAATCCGTCATAAATAAACATACCGTTCAACCAAAATATCCCAAAACCATCACGACAACGATCAATCATCATCATTAACGAATAACCAAAATAGTATACTTACAATTACGCCAAGTCTACGATCTCCTGAGATACTAGCAAGTGACTTCACTGTAAAGCCTAAATACGCTAACAATCACAATTTCATGAGTCTCAACGAAATATATCATCTTCGGATGAAATAATCTATCCGTGTCAAATCCTGTCTGCCTGATCGCACAATCAAGTCCCAATTCCGATAAAACGAATAATACACGATACATATGTGAAACAACTGCCCAAAACAATGACACAAATACCGAAACATCGACACAAAATTCGAACGCTCATACGACCATTAACAATGATTAACCAATAAATTAGCCGAGAATACCATTGACATGATAAACTCCAATACGACCAATCCAAAGGTCAAAACACAACTGAGAATATCATCAGCATGATAAACTCCAATATGACCAACCAAAGGTCAAAACACAACCGAGTATATCATCAATATGATAAATTCCAATATCACCAACGAACGATCAATGGTAATCGAGAATACCCTCTCACGGTAAGTTCTAACACGGTCAACTCAGAACTACAGAGACAGATATACGGATGAATAAAATTCTCAAAACGTTATACCAATCACATACAATGGATCTCAAAGAAACACACCCGACTGGTGAACATACTCCTCGGCGTATGAACAACAAGCCACAAACTGACGAACATACTCCATCCTACACGGAGTGGGAACAACCAATCAATACCCAAAACAACCATTCGGGGTCATCATCCCCAAATTCACACTTACAAAGGAATCATTCAAAAATCACTATGGTAAAATTGCACTACTACCATACCAATGGAATCGCATAGCACATATGTCTCGGTTTCACAAAATCCAGAGTTCCAAAATCATATTCTGTGCATGTATCTACAACACGCAGCATATTTCTCTTATCCAATCAATCAACCGATCATCCCTGGATAACCAAACTACCATACTAAAGTTCGAATCTCTTTTCATCGTTTTATACTGATGTATTATCCAGTTCGTGAGTCACAGTCATAACTTCACCATGATATATACTGTGCACTAAATGCTTATGTATATCAATCACATTTCCAAAACTAGTTTGAAATCATATAGTCTCGTCTAGGGCTGTTAGCGGTCCGAGTGAACCCGAAACCCGGTCATGAACCGGACCGAAATACCCGGGATCGAAACTCACCCGAAAACTAACGAGTTCGGATTCGAGTTCTAAACATTGAACCGAAACCGATAAGACCCGGACCGATAAAACCGAAAAGAAACCCGGTAATAAATTAAAAAAAAAACTTTATATGTATTTTATAATTTATATATTTTATACATATATTATTAATACGTTTTGCGTGTTTTAAACACAAATAGCATGCTGGTCAAGTAGTTAAGACGCTATACCTTTGAACAAAAGGTCTGGAGTTCGAATCATGTAACCCCCATTTATGTGATTTATTTTGCTGCTCTTCCTTCATTTTCCTAGTAAAGATCCACCCCACATAGGGCTGTTAGCGGTCCGAGTGAACCCGAAACCCGATCATGAACCGGACCGAAACTCACCCGGAAACTAACGAGTTCGGATTCGAGTTCTAAAAATTGAACCGGAACCGTTATCGGTCCGGACCGAATCTACCCGGTAACCTATCGGACCGGATCCGAATCTGGAGAAAACCGGTCCGATAACAGCTCTCTCGTCAAGAAGACAAATTTTCGAAAGTTCTTTCAAGAATTTGAAAACTCAAAACATAAATTTTCGTAAGACCACGAATTCAATTTTCGAAAACTTAAATCGGCTTGCTTGCGTCAAGTTCTCAATGACAATTCTTTTCGAATACACACGATTAAATAAAATGAAATTATGCAAATTGACTACATCCATACTCCTGTATAACAATTCAGCTCGTCACTTAATCCACTGACGTTCCATCGGAAAACCACACGATAGAGTTCCAAAATCTCAATATATAGACTCCGATAAAAACTCCTTTTCCACATATAACTCGCAACGTCAATCATTATTCCATCATGGAGCACCTCAACTATACTATGACAAAACATTGAAACAAATCAACACAGCGAAAGACTACCCGAGAAGTTTCATTTGGACAAATAAATCAAAACCCCGAAATGCAGTAATAAAATAGATAAATGATTGGTAAGGTGTTTCTACAAATCTCGGGAGTTTTAGAAAAACTGAGATCCTTTTTGAAACATTAGGGTCTCAGCCCATATCCCGTTCCATATTACAAGAAATTTTAAAAGTAGAAAACCCTTTTGGACTCCAAGTCATGAGTTATAAAACTATTTATCGGTTGGGTCTCGACTCAAAATCATTTTTGGTAAAACATCCGTAAAACATTCATTTTGAAAAGTATCATTTTCAAATGCTCAAAAACAGTTTCATATATCTCAAAATGAACTAAACATGACTACATGTTCTTCTCATCAATCTAAAATCTTTCTTCCAAATGCACAACTCCGTTCCAAAATTTAACCGACATATTGATTTCCAAAATCATAGCTTCTCAAGATCATCAATCCTGTCTCAACTCTGTCACCTCATAATGTGACGCATAATATATTTCTAAATCTCAAAGCATATCAACCTAGAATGGCAACAAATCTCAATGCAATTCAAAAATACCAATACTTACAGATCGTGAAGCCGACGATTCCCCGTGATACTGGCACATGTCTCAATTCTAGAAAAATACTCGACACAGATATTTTCAAAACACATATTTTGCAAACTCAGTTCAACTCGAGAACACAGTACATCTCGATCCGAAGAAACATGTTAATACTATTCGGAAAAGTTTACAACCCCAGTACCACACTGGTAAATCATATAATACACAAGCCCGAGTGAACAACAAAAACTCAAGGCTCTAGTATTCTTCAGTCGACAACTCGAATGACGTAATAAAAAAAACACGACTCGACTTGACCCGACTGCCTAGGTTTTCTCAACCTAAGCTCCGATACCATATTCTGTAACACCCCCAGAGCCATCCAGGAATATTACAGCGCCGTGGGACCCGAGACGGAACCCACAAGGCTAAAAGACATTTTCACAAATATTTACAAATGCCCAAGAGGCTAACGACGGTACTATCTTTTAAAAACATTTGAAAACTGTATAAAATCCGTTTATCAAAATCGTTGTAAAATCTCATTTGAAACTACAAGGCCCGAAATGCCAAAACTCAACAGTTTAAAAAACATACGTTAAGTTATCGCTTACTCGTATCGACAAAATAGTTTAGAAAACCATATCCAAAGTAACTTAAGTTGCCAAATAATGCAAGGTCATTTAAGAATACTCACGCAGCGGAAAGGACAAACAATTAAAAATACTCTAGCAGCGGAATACAACATCAAATCAGAATACTCAATTCACAAACACATGCCATAGCCAGTATCCTCCGGGAAGCTCATCTCTTCATAACCGCTACAAGCTCGATATCCAATATCCTAAAAATCAAGCCCACGACGGGGTCAGCCATAATACTCAACAATGATAACCGTCACATCACATCAACACTTACATACCAATGAGAATACAAAATAAGAATACGACCAATGTAATCTTATCGTCATAACTTTACCATCTCGTGATTATCCTTATCAAGATAATCATTACCACAGTCCACATATCGTAATCTCCATTAAACAATGAAGTCACAAACGACATCTATACCGTACCTCAAACAATACCCAAGGTTCTCAAATCATCATCAAGACTCACTGATACTAAATATACCAACTCTAGCCTATTCAATCCATCGGATAACATCATCAAATCTCAACACGATAATCGATTGTCCATCAAAAGACAAATACAAAAGGAGCTATGGAACATACCTCAAGATACGCAATGCCACGACAAATCATGTCAGTCTAATCTGAGATCAGATCAATACAACATACGGACATGGTCCTAATACAAGACCTACAAATGCATACTCACATGAAAACGTCAATATGCTCACAATAATAACAACAATATATATTCAATGGAAATCCGATGATCCAGCGCACACAGCACACAGATCCCAAGATGATCCTACTAGTTAAACACGAAGTGGATAACCAATAATATACATATGCACATCAAGAACACATGGCAATCCAACGATCCAGCGCACACAACATAGATATCCCATGATGATCCCGTTGGACCAACGCATGGTGGAAATACCTGTCCAATGATCCAGCGCACACAGCTATAGGTATCCCATGATGATTCCGTCGGACCAACGCATGGTGGACATATGACAACAACACACAAATGCATGTTAACAATAATACACAAATGCATGACAATAATAATACACGAATGTATCACAACATGATCAACACAAAATGACAAAAATGATAAGAGTACTTGCCCTGAGTCCTTCGAGAGCAATCTCGATGTCTAAACCATCACCAACCATTATCCTCAATATTCGACGGTCCAAAAAGTCACGGACTGTAGATAATTCATGTCTTTATCATAATGGATTCTCGATACCCAAGTATACCAATAACAAAAGTAAGTCATATACATTATGATTTAAATTCCCAAAATCCGAAAACAACGTATAATCCCAAATCTCCAGTGTTCACAATTATAATCATTGCTATACAAATTATAAACGAATGAAACTGAAACCATTCATTAAATATTATAAACTGTACAAGTAATAACTTGCCTCGATATCGACACGACGATGATGAAGCTGCTACCAATCCCATTGTCTTCCACTTTGAGCTCCTCGGCCCTGACCAAAGCAATCCACGAACATTCTCGAACATGACCGCAATACACTTTTCTAACCAAGGATCAATTATCACAATCTATTGCAATAATCAATAAACAACAATCCAATAACAATCAATAACTGGCATAACCAACCAATCAATCTCAACGGTTCAACGACACCTCGATCATATACAAAACCAAATAGTATAACTCAAACCATTATGAACTCATATCCATAATACGAACCAAAATCCGATAATCGATATTAACAATCAATATAACCGATCAACAAACCAAACGATTTCATAATATCTCGATTAAACACAAGTCCAAACAATCCAACTCAAAAAATTACGAATTCACAACCACAATACGATTACGGATACGAATGTAAAGGAAATCATATTCGATGATCAATCACAATCTTTCCGATTCAATCTCATCATCATACTCACATGTTTTATACCATTAATCAATCGTCAATCAACATGACTTAACGAACATTCCATCTTCATATCTAAAATTACCGATAATTCAACATACAATCATCTTGCTATGTTCTATTAATCAAAAGCTCTTCCAGAACTCCGAGTGATTCTAAACCATGTTCATAGTCATCAAAACAACATAATTCAATATCCTTTAATATGTAGATAATCATCCAACTCATAATCCAAGTCATGTATCATCATATTCTTCAATATACACTTCTCATAACATTAAGAATCGTATCAACACCACAATAATCATCATCATACGAATCAAATACGGATAACAATACCAAGAATCCAAAATCAAGATGTAGAGTTCAACAACATACCTCAAGAACATGAACAACACCATCAAACACATCAAGTATTAACAATATCTTCATATCCAAGCCTCAAATCTATGTTTCCAAGCTTATATCCAAGATAGAAGAGGTTTATCTTCACTACCATACTCAGAGGGACGAAGTTTGGAGGAAGGAATGGTTTTGTTCTCGTGAAGAAATGAAAAACTGATCCTTAATATATAATCTGCAGCGCTCATTACGTACGTTACCAATCAACATTAACGTACGTAATGCTTCCTTACGTACGCTATAGGTCCTACATAGCGTACGTAATATCATTCCAGAACTCACTGCTTTGTTTTGTTCGATCGCTTACGTACGTAATGCATAGGCCATAACGTACGTAATACGTACGTTGACTTGTTATAGTAAATATCCATTTAGCGTACGTAATGTGTAGTCCATAACGTACGTAATACACGATATTGACTCCCCCTCCCACTTTCTGCGCCGAAAGCTGCCGACCATGGGACCCACCTGTCGGCCATAGCCTGACCCTATCCGATTCTCTTCATAACATACTTTATGCACTATACGTAACGTACGTTACGTATTTGTCTTAGCGTACGTAAGCTGTAACACCCCCAAGACGACCAGGGCATATTACAGCGCCGTGGACCCCACACTTTGGAATCCACCAGGCTAACGTACCATCCCGACATTCGACAAAGACATACATCATCAACAAACTGACAATTTCTTAATCCCCGACATTCAAAACAAAAGACTAAAATTTGACAATACTATTCGACATCAAATCCATCCCCAAAACGGGTACATAACATTAATAAATTCAAGAAGGAAGTACTCGAGTACTTAAGAAAATGACATAATAAATAAATTGCAAAGACGAGACACCAACGGACAACCACTGAACAAAATCACGCTTGCCCATCATCCTCGTACGGCTCGCATGCTCATTTACCTCCATGACCTGTACCTGATGTAACACCCCCAGGATATCCGAGGTATATTACAGCGCCGTGAATCCCTATATGGGACCCACCAGGCTGAACAGCATCATACACAACGACTCACAGAAACGATAAAATAACACCACGTCATAAAGACGCAAAACAGAACAATCCACCCGGTTCAACCGGTCAATAGAACATCATCATCCAACACAACATAAACACAACGATACAATTTGGACAAACAAGAACTCTTAAGTACTCGAGTACAGCTATTAGTTCAAAAGCCATAAAAGATGAAAAGACAACAAGACATTAAGACATCTCTTATGCACAATCATCACGCATGGCCATCATCCGTGTACTGGTCCAGCGCCCGCTCGTCCCGATGAACCTGACCTGAAATTCATAAAACGAATTTCCCCAAAACGGGTCCCCAGAGGGGTTAGCAATTACGCTAGTACAAGTAACCAGATGAACAACTTACATCTTACACATATAGTAATGCATGCAATAAGGAAAACCGTTCGAAAGCACTCATTTAGAAATGCCAATATCAAATCACATTTGTAAAATGCACCACAATTAACCGTCGATCCACACCTCCGTGGACCCCTACCGAGACCCCGTCGGATCTAACCCGTAGTGGTTAAAAGCAAAGCCCGTCGATCCACACCTCCGTGGACCCCTACCGAGACCCGTCGAGTCTAACCCGTAGTGAGCATACACACACACACAATTTCTCATACAAAACTACTATGCCAAGATTGTAAGTTCATAAGGATACTTGCCTCGATTAATAGACGGTGGCGAACGGAGCGGAAGAATCAAGCACGACCGTGAGGAACCGGATGAACCTAACGATTCGAACAACACAATCACAACCAACTCTAGACGATTACGGAAAAGGAATACACCCGGAAACCCGCCTACGATTCATGTATATTCATACAAAAATAACAACGAGGGCGGACCACAACCAAACCCTCTCGATTCCATAAAAATCCACAAAATATCCATGAATCCGTAGGAAAACTAAAGATACTAACAATATCAATCGTATACATCATGAATCCACCAACGAAGCGGAACGAATCGGAAGAAAAACCCAAAACCCCCAAATTAATCGAAATAGGGTTTTAGAGCATTACCTTGGAAGATTCGAGTACTAAGATCCGTAGAACGCGCGTTAGATTGATTATCCGACCCTCACAACCGAAAAGAAATGATGAAAATCGACCCCCGGATGAAGAACTCTCTCCCTCTCTATCTCTCCCTCTCGCGACTCGGTGGAAAAAATGGGAAAGAATGAGCTGTTCACGCTCAAAACCACATTTATAGTGCAACACAGCAGAACCTATCGGCCGGCCTATCGGCCGATAGGCCCAACCGATAGTCATACGGAATGCCGGCAGTAGGGTCTATCGACCCCCCTTATCGGCCGAAAGGCTACTGGAAGTTCGAAGGTGAAGAAATTTACATATCGGCCGGCCTATCAGCCGATAGGCCCAACCGATACCCATACGGGATGCCGGCAGTAGAGTCTATCGGCCCCCCCTATCGGCCGAAAGGCTCCTGGGAGTGCTCGGCCAAAATCGAAACGACCATAACTCTCTCGTCCGACTCGATTGACTCACCGTTTGAACCATTGGAAAGCTAATTCGATGTTCTATAATATTGCAAAGATTTATAATTTTTGGAGTCACCAAAAATTAATGATGATCTAACAAAGTCGAACTCATGCGAGGAAAGTTGAAACAACGAACAATAACGAGAGTACAATTCGACAATTAACAGGAAGGACATACTGAAAGATACATGTGGGTCACTATGACCGAGAAATATACCCAAAAATGAAAATACAAGGGAAAGAAAATACCGGATATTACATTCTACCCCTCTAAAAATAAGTTTCGTCCCGAAACTTAAGAAACAAACAACTCGGGGTACCTAGCACGCATGCTATCCTCGGTTTCCCAAGTTGCCTCCTCGACACCGTGTCTCGACCACTGAACTTTGACCAAAGGGATGGTCTTATGCCTCAATTGTTTCTCACGATGTTCCAAAATCTTCAAAGGGCGCTCTTCGAAAGTAACATCTTCAGCAATATCAACCTCGCCATAATCGATGACGTGACTAGGATCCGGAACATATTTCCTCAACTGGGAAACGTGAAAAATGCTATGAACATGACTCAAGGCTGGAGGTAACGCCAAACGGTACGCTAATTCACCGACTCGCTCGAGAATCTCAAAGGGTCCAATAAATCTCGGGCTCAGCTTTCCTTTCTTCCCAAAACGAAAAACTCCCTTCGTCGGCGACACCTTTAGCAAAACGTGGTCTCCCACCTCGAATTCCAAAGGTCGACGACGGACGTCGGCATATGACTTCGCCGACTCGGGCGATCAACATCCGTTCTCGAATTAACTCTATCTTCCGCCTCGTCTCTAAAACGACATCCGGCTCGGTCCCGACTAAATCGGACGCCTCATTCCAACAAATCGGCGATCGACATCGCCGCCCATAAAGTGCCTCATACGGTGCCATCCGAATCGACGCGTGCCAACTATTGTTGTACGTGAATTCGATCAATGGCAAATGCTCCTCCCAAATCACTACTCCAATCGAGGGCACAAGCACGCAACATGTCCTCGAATGTCTGGATAGTGCGTTCCGACTGTCCATCTGACTGGGGATGAAAAGAGGTACTCAAACGCAACCGGGTACCTAACGCCTTATGCACCGCCTGCCAGAAGTGCGATACAAAACGGCCGTCACGATCCGAAACAATAGACTTCGGAGTACCGTGAAGTCTCACGATCTGCGCAATAAACACACGAGCTAACTTCTCCGGGCCCCAAGTGTCCTTGATGCCCAGAAAATGTGCCGACTTGGTCAGGCGATCAACAATCACCCATACCATATTCATGCCCGACCTCGATCTCGGCAAACTCGTAACGAAATCCATCGATATATCTTCCCATTTCCATTCCGGGACGGGAAGTGACTGCAATAACTTGACGGTCGGCGATGCTCGATTTTGACTGTGGCAAGTCAAACATCTCGCCACAAATCGTGCGACTTCCTCCTTCATATCATTCCACCGAAGTTCCTCCTCGTGTCCTTGTACATCTTACTCGTACTGGGATGAACGGAATAAGGTGTAGCATGGGCCTCCGTAAAATACTCGCCTCAACTCGAGTCGTTCGGCACACAAAGCCGACTGAATCTCAAAACGCCATCCTCGTGAATCACAAACCCAGGAGACTTTCCTTTAAGGACGTTCTCTCGGATTTGAGTAATCATCGGATCCTCTAATTGCTTCAGTTTAATTTCATCGATCAAAGACGACGAAATTTCTAAGGCACAAAGTTGCCCGACAGATCCAGGCAGCAAAACCTCAACATCTAACCCGATCAAAGCCCGCCGAAGCTCAGACTGAGGCGTAAGGACCTCAAGCGTTCGCAACGCAATCGGTTTCCGACTCAAGGCGTCGGCCACGACATTCGCCTTACCCGGATGATAAAGGATTTCGAGGTCATAATCCTTAATCAACTCTAACCACCTCCTCTGCCTCATATTCAACTCTCGCTGAGTAAATATGTACTTCAGACTTTTATGATCGGTAAAAATCTGACATGCAGAGCCGAAAAGATAGTGACGCCAAATCTTGAGTGCAAAGACAACCGCCGCTAACTCCAAATCGTGAGTAGGGTAGTTAAGCTCATACGGCCTCAACTGTCTCGACAAGATAGGCAATGGTCTTGCCGTGCCGCATCAATACGCACCCAAGACCACGACCAAGCATCGCTAAAAACGGCGAAACCCTCGTTGCCACATGGCAATGCCAAAACCGGGCTGAAGTCAACCGCTTCTTCAGCTCCTCAAAACTCGATCGCCTCTCATCGGTCCGCATTTAACTTCTCGGATTTCTGAGCAAGCTGTGTAAGTGGTCGGGCCGATTTGAGAAACCCTCGACAAACCTACGGTAGTAGCCACCAAACCCAAGAAACTACGGACCTCCTTCACATTTGTGGGCGATGCCCAATCCAACACGCCTCAATTTTCTCATGGATCTACACGAACTCCCTCATTGAAATCACGTGACCCAAAAACATCACTTCCTTCAGCCAGAACTCACATTTCGAGAATTTCGCATAGAGTTGCTCGGCCCTCAAAATGTCTAACACTATCCGCAAATGATGGGCATGCTCTTCCTCGTTCCTCGAATAAATAAGAATATCGTCAATGAAGACGACGACACACTTATCTAAATACTCGATAAAGACTTTGTTCATCAACTGCATGAACACCGCCGGCGCGTTAGTTAACCCGAAAGGCATAACTACAAACTCATAATGTCCGTATCTCGTCCGAAAAGCCGTTTTCGGCACGTCGGACTCCCTCACCCGGAGCTGATAGTACCCCGATCTCAAATCGATCTTCGAGAATACCGCAGCTCCCTGCAACTGGTCGAACAAGTCGTCAATCCTCGGCAAAGGATACTTGTTCTTGATGGTCACCTTGTTTAGTTCGCGATAGTCGATACACAAACGTAGCGAACCATCCTTCTTCCGCACAAACAGGACCGGTGCGCCCCAAGGCGAGGCGCTCGGTCGAACATACCCCGACTCAAGAAGCTCACTCAACTGCTTCTTCAACTCGGACATCTCTGAAGGTGCCATGCGATAGGGTGCCTTCGAAATAGGAGCCGCACCCGGCTCTAACTCTATAGCGAACTCGACCTCACGATCCGGTGGCAATCCCGGTAACTCGTCAGGAAAAACATCAGGAAATTCATTAACGACTGGAATCGACGAAAGCTCGACTCCACCATCCCCCGCCTTCAAGGCATAGCACCAATAACCGATACATCCCTTACGCAGGAGTTTCATCGCCTTCAAGGCGTTAATAACGAGTTTCTGGCTTCCCCTCTTTCGCCCCGCGAAAAAGTGCTCGGTGCCGTCCTCGGCTAACATAGTGATGACTCTCGTGCGGTAGTTCATGATCGCACCATGCCGCTCGAGCCAGTCATCACCAAGGATCAAATCCTCACCCTCGATACTCACAACAATAAGATTAGAGGGCCAAGTCCTCTCACAAATAAGCACAGAACAGTCTCGAACCTCCTGATCACCAACGATCCTATCACCGCTAGGAAGCTTAACGATGAAGGGTTCACAAGGCGTCAAACGGTCGAGACTCAAACGACGCACGCAATCCAGAGATATGAACGAATGCGTGGCACCGGAATCGAAAAGCACACTGACAGGATGAGAAAGAATATAAACGGTACCTGTCGCCACGGTAGCCGCTGGATCATCGGCTCTCCGCATCTCATAGACACGCGGATGGGCGGAGCCGACACTGGAAGCTCCCCCCTTAGAGGGCTGACCCCGACCTCTCCCCCGACTAGTACTCGGCGGAGACTGAGGAGCAAACGATCCCTGATTCACACTTGGTTCCCTAGGCGCTGGAATGGAAGCCCGGGCGCCAAGAATTTTCTCCCTCTCAGCACAGAAAGCAGCTTTGTGGCCCGGCTGGCCACACTGATTACACGTCAGCAAAGGGCTCAAACAAGTACGACTGATGTGGCCCGTACGCCCACAATTGAAACACTTCACATCACGAAAAGGAGCACTGGTAGTTCCACGAGGACCCCCAGCGGAACGAGCTGGACCACCGCCGGCGGGGAAGTTAGCAGATTGGGATCTCTGCTGACCCCCACTCTTGTGGCCCGAAAAGTTCCCAGCGGACTTCTGCTTCTTACTCTCGCGGGCCGCCTCACTTGCCGTCACCGACATATCATAAGCAAGGGCCCTACTCTGATAATCCTTCAATGTAGTGCATACGAGCCCCGACATATAGTCCCGAATCGGCAACTTCATCCGTCTGGAGAAATGGAAAATCTTGTCACTCTCCTCGACAACTTGGGTCTTCACATAACCCAACTCCTTATTAAAATCGGCAATGGCTTGAGCTACGGGGATATCCCGTGGTTGAGCATCATAAAGCATGTACAGGCACTGCAGTGGCCACGGGCAATATTCGGTCTCCATCAACTCTTGAAACTCGGCCCACGAAGCGGATGGTCTTTGGGCCCAACGGCCTCCCACCAATCCGTAGCGTCCCCGTGAGAAAGTATTGAGCAATAGGGACTCTACGTTCCTCGGGACGCTTAGTGGCAACGAAGACCTTAGATATCTCCTTAATCCACCCTTCCCAGCCCATCGGGTCCGAAGCTCAAAACCGAGGAGGATGCATCTTGATGACATCTTGGAGCCAACGGTCCGCTCCTCCCGATTAGCGTGGGCCTGATCCGGGTTCTGAACCGCCTGAGCTATCGCCGCCATTTGGTTCACCATCTGTTGCATAACGGCCGCGATACCAAGATCGGCACGCTCCTGAGAAGAAGCATGGCTATGACGGTCGCCGGTACTGCCGGCTCCCGAAGACTGTGACGTGGCCGCCCCACCGGCTGCCCCACGTCCCCGGCCGCGTCCACGACCACGACCGCGACCACGACCTCTTCCAGCATCCATACTGGAGTTAAATAAGTAGCAAAAGCCATACGAGGATCAGTACAAGAAAAGAACAATCACAAGTCGAGAATCAAGGGTACGATACAAGGAATTAATGAACAGAGGAAAGAAAACTTACGGGCACTGGTAGTACCGGAATCATGGCAGCGTGACGATGATGTGCAAAACCAAACACCACAAGACCCAATAAACCAACAAGCCTAGGTATCCATAAACCTAGAGCTCTGATACCATTTTCTGTAACACCCCCAGGATATCCGAGGTATATTACGCCGTGAATCCCTATATGGGACCCACCAGCCGAACAAAGATCATACACAACGACTCACAGAAACGATAAAATAACACCACGTCATAAAGACGCAAAACAGAACAATCCACCCGGTTCAACCGGTCAATAGAACATCATCATCCAACACAACATAAACACAACGATACAATTTGGACAAACAAGAACTCTTAAGTACTCGAGTACAGCTATTAGTTCAAAAGCCATAAAAGATGAAAAGACAACAAGACATTAAGACATCTCTTATGCACAATCATCACGCATGGCCATCATCCGTGTACTGGTCCAGCGCCCGCTCGTCCCGATGAACCTGACCTGAAATTCATAAAACGAATTTCCCCAAAACGGGTCCCCAGAGGGGTTAGCAATTACGCTAGTACAAGTAACCAGATGAACAACTTACATCTTACACATATAGTAATGCATGCAATAAGGAAAACCGTTCGAAAGCACTCATTTCCGGAAATGCCAATATCAAATCACATTTGTAAAATGCACCACAATTAACCGTCGATCCACACCTCCGTGGACCCCTACCGAGACCCCGTCGGATCTAACCCGTAGTGGTTAAAAGCAAAGCCCGTCGATCCACACCTCCGTGGACCCCTACCGAGACCCCGTCGAGTCTAACCCGTAGTGAGCATACACACACACACAATTTCTCATACAAAACTACTATGCCAAGATTGTAAGTTCATAAGGATACTTGCCTCGATTAATAGACGGTGTCGAACGGAACGGAAGAATCAAGCACGACCGTGAGGAACCGACGGATGAACCTAACGATTCGAACAACACAATCACAACCAACTCTAGACGATTACGGAAAAGGAATACACCCGGAAACCCGCCTACGATTCATGTATATTCATACAAAAATAACAACGAGGGCGGACCACAACCAAACCCTCTCGATTCCATAAAAATCCACAAAATATCCATGAATCCGTAGGAAAACTAAAGATACTAACAATATCAATCGTATACATCATGAATCCACCAACGAAACGGAACGAATCGGAAGAAAACCCAAAACCCCACATTAATCGAAATAGGGTTTTAGAGCATTACCTTGGAAGATTCGAGTACTAAGATCCGTAGAACGCGCGTTAGATTGATTATCCGAGCCTCACAACCGAAAAGAAATGATGAAAATCGACCCCCGGATGAAGAACTCTCTCCCTCTCTATCTCTCTCTCTCGCGACTCGGTGGAAAAAATGGGAAAGAATGAGCCATTCACGCTCAAAACCACATTTATAGTGCAACACGGAGAACCTATCGGCCGGCTATCGGCCGATAGGCCCAACCGATAGTCATACGGAATGCCGCGGTAGGGTCTATCGACCCCTTATCGGCCGAAAGGCTACTGGAAGTTCGAAGGTGAAGAAATTTACATATCGGCCGGCCTATCGGCCGATAGGCCCAACCGATACCCATACGGGATGCCGGCAGTAGAGTCTATCGGCCCCCCCTATCGGCCGAAAGGCTCCTGGGAGTGCTCGGCCAAAAACTGAAACGACCATAACTCTCTCGTCCGGACTCCGATTGACTCACCGTTGAACCATTGGAAAGCTAATTCGATGTCCTATAATATTGCAAAGATTTATAATTTTTGGAGTCACCAAAAATTAATGATGATCTAACAAAGTCGAACTCATGCGAGGAAAGTTGAAACAACGAACAATAACGAGAGTACAATTCGACAATTAACAGGAAGGACATACTGAAAGATACATGTGGGTCACTATGACCGAGAAATATACCCAAAAATGAAAATACAAGGGAAAGAAAATACCGGATATTACACCTGAAATACAAAAGTATTTCCCCCATTTAAGGGGTTAGCGACAACTGCTAGTGCAAGTACAATCCATTTGAACTACCATTCTAATCAGATGCAATATGCGCCGAAAATCATTTTAGAAATCATTTATATTCTGAAATATTTACGGTGCACAAGCACAAAACACATTTCTCCAACAAAACATTTCAAAGTTAACCATTGGTACGAGACTCACGGCCACCGTACCCCGCAGAGGCCCCGTCGGACCATCCCTGGGTGGTTAACCCTAGTTTGTGATACGCACACTCACGGCAATACGTATCCGTAGAGGCCCCGTCAGACCGTCCCTAGGTGAACATACACATATACGTCCACAACAACCACGGAAAGCCATAATCCAAATACTAGAACATGCAAACAAATGTAAAGTACTTGACTTTGAGACATCTTCGACGAAACGAAATTGGACAACGACTACGAATGATCCAGAAGGAACACGACCAATCCTAAATGAAGGATTAACACCACTCAGTCCTATACGATAACAATAATCGAATGGAATATGCCCATAACCCCAATTACAACTATAACAATATACGTTCGATCGAAACGGGTGAGGGTTTACGCAAAATCTCCCCAAATCGACAAATCATGGATTAAACTCGACGAAATTGGATTGGGAATCACCCAACAACAACAGTTGGTAAGGAATATTACAACATACTTGAACAATTCGAGTTTAAACAAGCAAAACCCGAAAACCCCCCAAAATTGACAAAGTAGGGTTCTAAGTCAAAGATACCTTGAATTGAAGTGGAGTAGACGGATTAAGATGATGATGTACTAAGCTTGGATCACAATAATCGGTCTGCAATGAAACTCCATGGGTTTCTCTCCACAAATCGCCCCAAGATCGCTGGAATCGCCCAAAGGATGAGAAGAAGAGGAAAAATGACGAAAAAGGGGGTTGTTGTCCTATATATAACAGACATAATTAGCGCACGCTAATCATCAAAGATAGCGCGCGCTAATGGGGGTCGCAAGCAGTCCAGTAGTTGCTGCCAGGCGTCGCTAGCGTGCGCTATACAAGTTTAGCGCGCGCTAAATGCGACTAGATAGCGTACGCTACTAAATCCTAGCGCACGCTACCTGATGGTCAGAGTTTAGGATTCTGAGTCCAGAATCCTACTGCTCAGGATGCTGAAGTCTTTAATGCACGCTATAACTACTAGTTAGCGTGCGCTAACTGCACACTGATAACGCACGCAAAAAATAACAAGAAGCGTGCTGTTGTTACCCAAAATATTATACGTAATCGTTTGCTGGTTATGGCTACGGGTGAGTAACAAACAAAATGCGAGAGCACGTACGAAGGAAAATAAATGACACAAGATTTGCCGGGGTTGTTAGTCCCAGGCTTGAATGCTCTCGCGAGATATTATTACTCACTCGTGGCCATATCCAGCAAACGATTACGTATAATATTTTGGGTAACAACAATTGGCGCTAGAGGAAGGGCTTGAACCTTCGTTTTCATTCCGACCATTTCGAAGAACACTCACTATTCTCCGGGGCATATACTTGAAGAAACACTCACTGTTCTTCAAAGAAAAACCTTCAGAATAATGACGTCTGCCATGACCTCGAAAAGAGCCAACCTACGATCCGACGGACGCCTTATTCTGGCCCAGTCTGAGTCCCAACCTGCGGCGGAAGGCGACCGCGGTGACGCTAGAATTTTACTCCTGCCCCCGAGGGACGGCCCCAGCCTCTCACTCGATCAATTCCAAACCGCGAAACAGATCGAGGAGGCCATGGCCATCCTAAGGGAGCGACGGAGAGCATGCACACTGATAAGTGTCATTTTTGTACACTTATCCATGGTTTGTATCGATAAAATTCACCCATAATTGAGCTAGTCTACTCGTTTTTTGCTTTTAATTTATTAGTTTTAATAATTTTATTTTTATTGGATGATGATCGGATTAAATAACTGAATTACTCAAGAAACAACATGTTTAATAAATATTCTCTTTATTGAATTTTGATATATTCATGTTGTAGGGCTTTTCGAGACGAATTCGGCTGTCTTTCCGGATTCAAAATCAGAGTTATATATCAAAAGTTATCATCCGAAGAAGATCTGGGGCAAAAACGCAAAGTCTGAGGAATTCTGGGCTAAAAACGTAACTATCAAAGCTTCAAATGAGCAAATTTATGAAGCCACGTTACGGCCGTAACATTCAGGGGTTACGTCCGTAAGTCACCCTAGTTACGGCCGTAACTCCTGAATGTTACGGCCGTAACTCTTGACAGATTGCTATGATTTGTCTAATTTTTTATACTTTTTGTGTATTATTGAGGGGATGGCTGGCATTGATCCGATATAATGTAATAATGCTGTAGTTTTGGAGCTATTAGATGACTTTAGGTGTATAAATAGACCCCTTAGATCCTTCATCATTCACCATTCATCATATAATTTTCCATTTTCTTGTAAACTTTTCTTTTGTGTGAAGAACACACTTGTGTTCTTGAGTGATCTTTGTAAGTGTGGTGTAGTATATGTTGTTCAGAGAGTTTATTGCTTCTATCTCCTTTATCTACTAAGGGAGTTAGGATCAATTCTTTCTCTTGATTCAACTAAAAATGACCACCAAAGCTTGTAATATGTGTAATAAACCCTTTATGGGCTAAGTTTCTTAAGTTGGGATTATAAACAAGGTTAGTCATGTTATTTATGTTTGTATAAAGATATATTATGAATTACTTATTATTGTGTGTGATTTTCATTGTTTTAACAATCTTTATATATTTGGCCAATTAATGAAGATATTTATGATCTTCATATGTTTCGAAAGAAAATATGTTTGATTAGATCAAATGATCTTCACTCTAAGTTGTTCTAGGGGATAGAAATATACCCCTAGTCCTTAGATGATTCATTGAGTTATTTTCACAAATCCTAATGCTATGTATTGAAGCCAATCAACATAGAAATATAGTGGATTGATTCAATATGTAAGGGCGTTTATAGTTCGAAGAGAAACCGTCTTTTTAAGGAAAATCGAATCTACACAACATAATAAGTAAATTCATCTTATGATCTCCAATACATCTTTTATAACTAATGACGAACTAAGTTTGTAATCCCAACTATTTCATTTTATCGATAATCAATCTATTATTATTGCTATCTTTTTATTTCCTTATAATATTAGAACTATTATTGCAATTTCTTTGCAATTATTAAACCAAACTTTTTAATTGTGTGTTTCACTCATCTTAAGTATCTATAAAAATAGACTAATAGTGTATAATTAAAATTATAACATAACTTCCTTGTGGGATCGATAAACCGGACTCAAAAAGTCCACTTTACTACTTGATACGATATCGTGCACTTGCGATAGTTACACAAAAAGCGTGTCAAGTTTTTGGCGCCGTTGCCGGGGAAGTATAAGTTATATTTGAAATCTTACATTATAAACTATTTTTGTAGGTACAAATTTCTCGACGTTGTAACTTAGTACTAAATTGTGTTTGTCCGGTCAAGTGGCGGATAACGGTACTCCGTGACTATTAAAGTCGGATTTTTCAGTTTCCCACAACAACTGATATTTGTATATATTTTTTTTAATTATTTTCATTGTCTTTTTATTTTTGTTTTTTTTATCATGGATGAAACATTGTTTAAAATTGAAAAAAGATTTCCCTTTCTAAGCAAAAATGCAATTTTAAAAATTTATAAGACAAGGCTTGAAAGGATGAGGTTGCTTACGAATAAAAGCATACCTTTTGACATAAGATTCATTATCGAAGCCAAAGTAAGAATAGAAGGTGAATTCACAGAAACACCAACTAGATTTTTACTGTGGGCTTGGAAAAAGTTCATATGCCAAGAAACGACGAGCAAAGATTCTAGCCGTTTGCTATAAATGTGCTAGATGGAACGTAATGCAAAATGTAGATCTTTAGGAATTCCATCTACAAACAGAGAAGATAAAATTCGGTTCATTAATGATGGTCCGAATAAGGAGAATTTAGATAACATCGAAATTTCTCTTGACACGCATCCTAGTGGACTTGTGTATTACGAATTCAATGTTTGTGGAATAAATTCAAACCGAATATGAACAACGCCTTGGGAATCGGCGTTAAAAGACCTGCTTGCCAATTTGTAAGAAAATTGGATGGGAAGCTTCTCCCGACTCATAGAAGGCGTTTAGGCCGTTTCAACGTAAAATCGGAGGAAGATGTGAGCCACAATCACAACTCTGTACATACGCGTAAGTATCTTTTATTTTTGTCGTGTGGTGAGATTTTACGAATAAAAATGTGATACGCGATAAAAGCTTTCATTATTCTATTGAGTAGTTGAAGCACAATCAAACGCAATCACAAACTTGTTAAACAATTTTTACCTTCTTTTTCTTCTATAAATAAACTTTCTCTTGGTTTCTTTCATTCATCCCTCAAACTTGCACTTTTCTGTTTCTCTCTAAATTTTTTTTTCTTTTCAAAAATGGAGTCATCATCTTCAACAAAAAAATTTTACATCTGCATTTTTGGTGGATCTAGTTCGGAAAAGAGGCATGCTTCATGAAGCGACCCACAACTTAGGTCGTACCTTAGGAGAAAAATGCATTCATGTAGTTTACGGAGGAGGAAGTCTAGGATTAATGGGGCGAGCCGCTGCCTATATGGAAGGAGTAAGAGTGTTGGGAGTAATCCCAAAACCTCCGGTGAAAGTAAAATTACCGGGTCAACTATTGGAGATGAGTTTAGATCTGTGAATATGCAAGATCGCATAACTCACATGATAAATAATTCGCGCCTTTATCGCCCTTCCGGTGGTTTTGGCACACTTGAGGAACTTTTTCATGTGGTTACGAGCCTGACTAAATGTACATCAAAAACCAATAGGAGTGCTTAATGTCAATGGTTTCTTTGATGGTTTACTGTCTTTCATCGACTACTCTGCTGAAAAGGGATTTATTTCCGAGCGTGTAAAACGAATCATAGTCGTTGCAACAACACCAGAAGAACTAATCGAAAAACTCAATGAATTTGTTCCTCAACCAGATCCAGCTCTAGCTAAAATTGTCTGGGTAGAAGATTTTACCGTGAGAAAACGAAAAGTAGATTCATTCCTCTCCCTTTGATAACCCATGACGGACCTCTTGTATTTTTACTTTCTGTCGTGTGTAATAATCGTGCTAAATGATGGCAGCTTAAGGAGTGTCTTCTTGATCTCTTGACGCGCATCTATTCGCGATTTATGTATTGCTGTAATTTTTATTTCGTGTTTTGCTTTTATAAAAACTTTGATGGCAGCGTAAGGCGACTCTTCGGACTTTCTTGATGCGCATCTAAAAAATTATGTTATACTTACGAGTATATTTTATTTTCTTTTGTGTGTGCCTCGTATATTTATTCTCTTGCAGATTCTAAAAGGCGTTAGGCTCAGACATCAACTTTCTTAACAGGGAGTATTCTGCTTTTCTGCATTGATTTTTATTTTCTTTTTAAACTGAGGACAGTTTTATTTTCAAGTTTGGGGGTGGTTTGTTTTAGTATTTTGGTGTGTTGTAATTTTGGTGTGGTTTGTTTAATAATTTTGGTGTGTTTTGATTGATTTGGTTATTTGCCTTAATTTTTTTTTTTTATATATATATATATTTATATATATATATCTATAGTATTTTGATTTTTGAGATTTTTAGATCTGGCCATAACACCATAAATTAGCTATATACAAACTACTAAAATCGTTTTACTTAGGTAAAAAATTGTATATTCCAAAAATTTTTTGAGCCTTAATCTCTCTTTCCAAGCCTTGTAATTATCATATAAAATCGAGTCATTCGTTACCTTGAGAAAAGAAGAATCAATTGGTTGATGAAAAATAAAACTGAAATTTACTTAATTTGTGGAGTTTTTGATTTTTCATGCTTAACTAAAAAAATGATTTTCTGCAAAAATTCTATTCCCTAAAAAAAAAAAAAAGGGAGTCATTGGTGAAAAGAGCTACACGTTAGCAAATAACGGTGTGAAAGCTATCACCTAAAAAAAATAAATGACGAAAAGGAGAAGTGTTGAGCGAATAAATGCCTAATTTTGGAAGTCTTAAATTTTGCGAAAAATAAAGGACTAACCATTGTTGGTGCGTAGGCCGTCTCATAAAAATTGGTGAAAAGAGCTACACGTTAGCAAATAACGGTGTGAAAGCTATCACCTTTTTACGAAAAAAAATGAGATAGAAATTGTGTTAGTGAAAAGAGCTACACGTTAGCAAATAACGGTGTGAAAGCTATCACTAAAAGGGATGTAGTTTATGAGCAGATTTGAATTAATTAGCAGCTGAATTTCAATACACTCAATTTTGTAAAAATCACAATATTTGATGACGCCAATGAAATTTTTCTTCATATTGAGTCGAAAAATAAACGAGTGATCGAGAGCAACCATTAAAGGGAGTCGTGTGTATCACGAGTGGGAAAGAAATAATCAACCTTTTGGGGGGAAAACCTTACATTTTGGAATTACAAAATAAAAACCGTGTTTTAACTTCAAAAATATTAGTAGATTTATTTTGAATCTTGATTCATTTCTATCTACTGTATAAAGCTGGTTGTTGTTTATTAATGGCATTTTGATCTCCTTTTCTCTTTTTATATTTTAATTTATGTGTGTATTAATTTTCTTATTTTTTTATTTTTATTTTTATTTTTGGAGTGTGAATAATAAAAAGTCTTGCTCGGGACTAGCAAGAATTCAAGTTTGGGGTGTGATAAGTGTCATTTTTGTACACTTATCCATGGTTTGTATCGATAAAATTCACCCATAATTGAGCTAGTCTACTCGTTTTTGCTTTTAATTTATTAGTTTTAATAATTTTATTTTTATCGATGATGATCGGATTAAATAACTGAATTACTCAAGAAACAACATGTTTAATAAATATTCTCTTTATTGAATTTTGATATATTCATGTTGTAGGGCTTTTCGAGACGAATTCGGCGGTCTTTCGGATTCAAAATCGAGTTATATATCAAAAGTTATCATCAGAAGAAGATCCGGGGCAAAACGCAAAGTCCGAGGGAATTCTGGGCTAAAAACGTAACTATCAAAGCTTCAAATGAGCAAATTTACGAAGCCACGTTACGGCCGTAACATTCAGGGGTTACGGCCGTAAGTCACCTAGTTACGGCCGTAACTCTGAATGTTACGGCCGTAACTCTTGTGATTGCTATGATTTGTCTAATTTTTATACTGTTTGTGTATTATTGAGGGGATGGCTGGCATTGATCCGATATAATGTAATAATGCTGTAGTTTTGGAGATATTAGATGACTTTAGGTGTATAAATAGACCCCTTAGATCCTTCATCATTCACCATTCATCATATAATTTTCCATTTTCTTATAAACTTTTCTTTTTGTGTGAAGAACACACTTGTGTTCTTGAGTGATCTTTGTAAGTGTGGTGTAGTATATGTTGTTCAGAGAGTTTATTGCTTCTATCTCCTTTATCTACTAAGGGAGTTAGGATCAATTCTTTCTCTTGATTCAACTAAAAATGACCACCAAAGCTTGTAATATGTGTAATAAACCCTTTATGGGCTAAGTTTCTTAAGTTGGGATTATAAACAAGGTTAGTCATGTTATTTATGTTTGTATAAAGATATATTATGAATTACTTATTATTGTGTGTGATTTTCATTGTTTTAACAATCTTTATTTATTTGGCCAATTAATGAAGATATTTATGATCTTCATATGTTTGAAAAGAAAATATGTTTGATTAGATCAAATGATCTTCACTCTAAGTTGTTCTAGGGGATAGAAATATACCCCTAGTCCTTAGATGATTCATTGAGTTATTTTCACAAATCCTAATGCTATGTATTGAAGCCAATCAACATAGAAATATAGTGGATTGATTCAATATGTAAGGGCGTTTTATAGTTCGAAAGAGAAACCGTCTTTTTAAGGAAAATCGAATCTACACAACATAATAAGTAAATTCATCTTATGATCTCCAATACATCTTTTATAACTAATGACGAACTAAGTTTGTAATCCCAACTATTTCATTTTATCGATAATCAATCTATTATTATTGCTATCTTTTTATTTCCTTATAATATTAGAACTATTATTGCAATTTCTTTGCAATTATTAAACCAAACTTTTTAATTGTGTGTTTCACTCATCTTAAGTATCTATAAAAATAGACTAATAGTGTATAATTCAAATTATAACATAACTTCCTTGTGGGATCGATAAACCGGACTCAAAAAGTCCACTTTACTACTTGATACGATATCGTGCACTTGCGATAGTTACACAAAAAGCGTGTCACACACGCCCACCATTACTCCATCAGTCATCCGCCGTGCAGGCAAGCGAAAGCTCAAGGGGTTATATATCTAGAAATCGTCAGAAAGCCCCGAGCCGCAGGAAAAGGCACTCGTAAGGCGGGACGATTCTGTCTTCAGCCGCCTAGGGAGTGATCCCTCATGGCGACCTGGGCATTCAGGCCCCAACCGTGAGATGTCGGAGTCCGAATCCGTCACCAGGAGTTTGGCATACCCAACTCCCAGAAGACAGGCCGGCCATCTGGCTCCCACTCGCCCAATAATTGAGCTCGGTGGCAGAGACCTCGTCGCCTACCATAGGGCCAGGAGATCGGTACATGATCGCCTCGGCTCCCGCTCCGAGAGCCAGACCGCGAGCAGTCAGGCTACGGCGATGGCCGCAATGCAGCACCAGCTCGACGAAACGAAGGCGCTCATAGAAACTGGGGCAGGCGCTAAGAGATCGATCGCCGGACCAAGTGAGCCGCTCACGGTCCATATCGATCTTGCCCCCGTACAACCGAAGATCGCTCCTCCTCAAACACCTCTATATGAGGGGAGATAGGACCCTGAGACCCACTTGAGCAAGTTCCGGATATACATGACCGGATGCGGGGCATCGGACGCGACGAAGTGCCGAATGTTCCTATTAACATTATGCGATCTTGCCCATAGGTGGTACATCTCATTGCCACCGCGCTCAATCAACTGTTTTGAGAAGGTGGAGAACGACTTCACATCATATTTCGCCGCCAAGGTCGCTCGGCCAGAAGGTCCCCACCGCATGATGAAGATCAAGCAGGGGAAGGACGAGCCCGACGAAGATTACATCGACCGGGTGGATGAAATAGTCCTCACCGGTGAGCCCATTAGCGATGAGCTCGCCCTCTACTCGGTCCTGGGGGGATTCTATGGCCATTCACCATGTTCAGGCACCTCACGAAGGACATCCCCCCGACCTACGCGATCTTCCGCGTCAAGGCCGCCGACTTTCTGGCCAGGCAGAGGATGCTCACCCTTCGCTTAGGCGAGGGATCCACCGGAGAAGGAAAGGCGCCATCTCCCATACGGAAGAAGGCGGTCACCAATCCCATAAAGGCGGCCGCAAAGCCACCCGGTGAGTTCAAGGCCTTCGAGGATGTGAAAGTTCACCTCCTCCGCAACCTCAATCTGTCTCTGGACCATATCTTCAACGCCATCAAGGGGCGCGAATGGCTTAGCAAGCCGAAGCCGATGAGGGACAACGGTCATTTGGACCGCAGTAAATTTTTTCCCTACCACAAAAGTCCTGGCCAAAACACCATCCAATGCCGCGACCTCCTCAGACAACTCTGGAGGTTGTTCGAGGAAGGCAAGCTGGACAATTTGGTGACCAAGCCAGAACCCCGGGTAGAAAGGACCGGGGGACGCGATCGTCGACAGAACGACTACCGTCTCCCTCCAAATCCGGTCACTAGGATCGAGCAAAACGAGCCAGAGTACTCGGACGAGTCGATCCCTCCGATCAACCCTGGCGGCCGTATCAATAAGCTTCAGTCGGGAGGTGGAAACCTCGGAGGTGTTTCCCCGGTTTCCACCATATCAAATAGAAAGCGGAAGGCCGAGCTGAGGGTGTTCACCGGAGTCCATGTCGTGGTGCCCCTAGAGCCAACCATCTCCAGAGACGCGCTCATCTCCTTCTCCAACAAGGATAGGGAGGGAGTGCAGTGCCCCAAAGAGGATGCATTGATGATCTCTGCATGTATCCTTGGGAAAATGGTCGACCGCGTGCTGGTTGACAATGGGAGCTTTTGCAACATCATATTCAAATCTGCTCTGGACCATCTCGGCAACCTAACCAAGTTTATCAAGCCATTCGATACCGTGCTTCAAGGGTTCGGCGACAACACGGTCCAAGCCTATGGAAGGATCAAGCTCTCTGTCGAGCTAATATGCTGTTACGATCCCAATGTTAAGATCACTAGGAACCTCAATTTTGTAATCATAGATAGGCCCAGCATCTATAATGGGTTCCTAGGTCGCCCATTTCTAGAAACCTTTGAGGCGGTCACCTCTTTTTTCTTTTACTGTATCAAGTTCCCCACTACCGATGGGACAGTCGGTACTGTAAAAGGAGACCAGCTAATGGCAAAGAAATGTTTGAATTACTCCTGTGTCGTAACTTCCCCTTTAAATGTTTCCCGTACTATTTGTATCATTGAGACGATCAACATTCAACCAATGGAGATCGACAAGCCAAGCACCTCATACCAGCCCGACTCAGAGGACGGCATCTCACATCTATTATCGGACTACATCGAGCCAACGATCGGTTTCGAGCCAAGCCTCGATGTTGATCCAAGGATCGAGTACGGCGATCGTCCCAAACAATAAATGACCGTTCCCACTGAAGAGTTGGAAAGTATAACAATCGGTCTGGCTCGCCCGGAGCGGGAAGTGCAGATCGGCTCAAGCATCGGTCCCGAGTTAAAAGACGATCTGATCAGTTTACTACAAAGGAACATCGGAGTCTTTGCCTGGTCGCATCAAGATATGGTCGGCATCAGCCCTCAACATGCTTGCCACTATCTAAAGATCGACCCGGCAAGGAAGCCTGTTCGCCAGAAACGTAGGAAATTCAGTCCTGAGAAGTATGCTGCGCTCGATGCAGAAGTCAAAAAGCTACTCGACAACAAACTGATCGGAGTATCTACCGACGAACCACAGTGGGTAGCCAACGTGGTGCTCGTCAAAAAGGCGAGCAACTCCTGGAGGTTATGCATCGATTTCACTGACCTCAACGCGGCGTGTCCGGGGGACCACTTTCCAATGCCTCATATTGACCACTTGGTCGATAGCACGGCAGGTTGCGAAATGATGTCGTTTATGGACGCCTTCGCCGGGTACCATCAGATCCCAATGGCGGAGAAAGACGTAAAACACACGTCATTCCACACGGAAAAAGACGTGTACTTTTGGGTCCGAATGCCGTTCGGTCTGAAAAATGCGGGGGCAACCTACCAACGACTAGTCAACGGGATGGATCAGATCGGCAAGACCATGGAGGTTTACATTGACAACATCGTGGTCAAGAGCCTCAAAAAGGAAGATCACCTCAAAGACCTTGCCGAGACGTTCGCCATCCTCGAGAAATTCAACATGAAATTGAACCCTAAGAAATGCAACTTCGGGGTAAGATCCGGAAAGTTCCTGGGGCACATCGTGAGCCAAAGGGGGATCGAAGCGAACCCCACCAAGATCAAGGCGATCCTCGACATGCAGGAGCCACGGAATGTCAAGCAGGTGCAACGCCTCACGGGTTGTCTAGCAGCCCTTAACCATTTCATTTCTCGGCTCGAAGACAAAAGCAAGCCATTCTTCGCCACCATAAAGAATAAGAAATTTGCATGGACGAAGGAAAGTCAAATGGCATTCGCCAAAATCAAGGAGTATCTGTCTAATCCCCAAATTTTGGCGAAACCAATCCCCGGCGAAAAGCTATTCCTCTACCTGGCAGTCTCGGAGGTCGCGCTGAGCGCTCTATTAGTGCGAGCAGAGGGGCAAGTCCACTTGTCGATCTACTTCGTCAGTCAAGCGCTTCATGATGCGGAAACGCGTTACACACCTCTGGAGAAGCTCGCCTACGCACTAGTCATGAGTGTTCGCAAGCTGAGGGCCTACTTCTTCGAACACTAAGTGGAGGTTCTGACGACTCTCCCTCTAAGGCAAGTTCTGCACCGACCAGACACCAACGGGCGACTCCTCAAGTGGTCACTGGAGATCGCCCAATACGGTGTCACATACGCTCCTCGCACGGCGATCAAAGGCCAAGCTCTGGCGCATTTCGTGGTGGAATTAACGTTCCCGCCCAGTCCGACCCAGGTCCGCCGTCCGGCCTGGAAATTGTACGTAGATGGCTCGAAGACCAGCTCGCGAGCAGGGGCAGGGATTGTCCTCATCATCTCCGATGGCCAAATTTTTCAAATGCTGTGCGTTTTGGGTTCCGTGCGACCAACAATGAATCCGAGTACGAAGCCTCGGTAGGCGGGCTCGATCTAGCACTCGCCATGGACGTTCGTCGCCTCCATATCTTGATGGACTCCCTCTTGGTCGTGAACCAAGTCAAGGGGGAATATGAAGCGCGCGGCGAATAGATGATCAAATATCAAGAATTGGTCACCGAGATGTGCACAAAGTTTGAAGAAGTGATGATCGAACAAGTCCCGAGAGAGAACAACTCCCCGGCCGATGCCTTATCCAAACTCGCATCGTCAGATGGGGTGTCAGACTTCTCTAACATCCAAATCACGAAGTCAGCAAAATCGGCGATCGACAGAAGGTTGGTCACCACAGTTGCCATCGCCGAAGAGAACTGGATGATTCCGTTCGTTAAGTACTTGAAGGACGGAACGGTCCCCACAGATCGGATCAAAGCTCGCCAGCTTCAGCTCTGAGCAACCAGATATACCCTATTGGACGGCCGATTTTACAAGCGATCTTTTAGCCTTCCCCTGCTCAAATGCATTACGCCGGAGGAAGGCCGACTTGTTTTAGCCGAAATCCATGATGGGATCTGTGGAAATCACGCTGGAGGGCGAGCTCTCATCCACAAGACGACCAGGCAAGGCTTTTTCTGTCCTACCCTACAAAAAGACGTGATCGCCTACGCCCGATCTTGCCACAGGTGTCAAGTAATGGGCCCGAACATCAAGCTCTCCCCCGAGCAGATCACTTCTATGTACAGTCCGTGGCCGTTCGCCCAATGGGGCATCGACCTCATCGGTCCTTTGCCGATAGCGCCAGGGGGATGTAAATTCGCCATCGTGGGGGTCCATTATTTCATGAAATGGGCAGAAGCCGAGCCACTCAACAAGATCGGCCAAGAACAAGTGATCAAGTTCATTTGGAAGAACATCATATGCTGATTCGATCTACCTCAGGCTATCATCTCCGACAACGGAAAGCAGTTCGACGGTTTGGAAGTTATGAAATTCTGCAAGAAATGGGGAATTAAAAAGTTGTTCTCGGCCCCTTACCACCCTCAAACAAACGGGCAGGTAGAGGCTGTAAACAAGATTCTCAAACACAGGATCAAAGCAAGACTCGAATCCAAACAAGGACGATGGGCGAGCGAGCTCCCGGATGTTTTGTGGTCCTACCGAACGACGACCCAAAATTCAACCGGCGAAACCCCATTCGCCCTCGCATTCGGAACAGAAGCAGTGATCCCTTCGGAGATCGCCGTCCTCAGCCACCGAACTGCGTAACAAATGACGACGGACAATGATGTAGCTCGGCAGATCGACTTGGATATGCTTGAGGAACGACGACTGACCTCGGAAATGAAGAATACAATCCACAAAAGGTAATACGAGAATTCTTCAATTCGAAGGTCAAGTAAAGGCGATTCCAAGTGGGCGATCTAGTCCTCAAAAAGGTCCAAGCTCACACGGGAATATTTGTCCCGAATTCGGCGGGCCCCTTCAGGATATCCAAATGGATGACCAAAGGAGCCTACGAGCTCCAACACCCAGACGGCACTCCGGACCAATATTCCTGGAACGCCGTTTATTTGAAGAAATACTATCAATAAAAACTCTGTATTCAGTTATCCAATGTACAAAGAGCTTAATGAGATTTTCCGATCCCCTCTAAATGATTCGCCTCGGCAAAACAAACAAACAAAAAAGAGGAGGACTTGCTCGCCCTCCAAGAGTTCTGTTGGGAAAAACAATAACCCTGTATCGAATCAGCCGGGATACCCGATCCCTGTATCGATTGTTATTTGTTATTGAGAAGGTTTTGACATATATGACAAATATACAGTAAGGAAACTGTATCGAGGCTTCAAGGCTTTATCCTATATCGAAAACCTGCCTCGAATCAGCATCAGTGAAGCTCACAAGACAAAGCAAGAAGACTTGTAAAAGATCAAGTATGGAAACTGTCTCGATGCTCTAAATACAGTCATCTTCCATACAGTTCACAAAAGGACAAGAAAGAACACAAGTCAAGTCCCGTTGAACAAAGAAGTATTTAAATACTCTAGGATAAAGTATTTAAATACGTCGATCTTGAGATCTTGAGAATCCCGCGAAATCCGGATCATGTCATATTCCGTTGAAGGAAATCTTATTCAAACGGACATCTCAACGGATACTTTCTTGAGGCTATATATATCCTTGAAGACATTGAAGATCGATCACGAAACGAACCAACCAACCGCACAACTAATACTCAAGCTATCAAAGTTATCATCCGAGCAAACATATCTCCAAGGCATACCGCTAGTTAGAACGAAAGAGATATACAAGTGCTCAACATCAAGAACAGCTATCATCAGCTCAAGATCTTGATATTCAAAGTCACTGTTCTTACAGGTTACCTACCTTTTACCTCTGTGTAAAAACCGAGCTCTGTGTGAACTCAACAAGTTATTCGACTGTGTGGGACGAATAAGGACGAAGCTTTGGAACTGTGTGTGAAGAAGCTAGTCAAGAAGGAAGCTTTAACCAACTGTGAACGGTTGAAAGCGACATTCTTTGTATCAATCTGTGAACGATACAAGGATAGGTTTGTTTATAATTATGTAGTTGTGTACGCAGTAATTATATAATAAACTTTTACTCTGTGTGGAGGACCGGTGGACGTAGAGGGTTTACCTCGAACCACTTAAATTACGTGTTATTTACCTTCGCTTTTCTTGTTTGAAATAATCGTGATATATTAAGTATACACCTAATACGTCGTTCTTTGTATCCACGGCAATTAACTGTATCCAAGACTTCCGCTACGCACTCAGATTTAGATTCCATACAGTTTGTTGTTTAAACGATTTTCCAAACTGTATCCAGTATACTTAAGTGGCCAACAAGTGGTATCAGAGCGGTTGATTCTAAAAAGAATCCGTCGTATTTCTTTCTAACCGAATCAGATTCAAATCACTTATCTTCAAAACAGTTTCTTTCATTCCTATATTATCAGTATGGATACTTCCATGATTAACAAAGTCCCTATGTTCTCTATTAACGAATTTGACGACTGGAGAATTAGAATGGAAGCTCATCTTGCAGCAATGCACGAAGAGATGATTTTTGTTATACAGGATGGTCCGATCAAGATCATGAAGGTCAATCCAGCCGCAAGGATTGAGGGCCAAGCCCATGCTGAAATGCTCGAGAAATAACGCGAGCAATGGACAACCGATGAAAGGAAGCGAGCCAATCTCGACAACGTGGCTAAGAACGTGTTATTTGTCACTCTTGACAAAGGCACGTTCTCAAAGGTAAAGAGCTGCAAAACAGCCAAAGAAATCTGGGATAAACTCAAGTTAATTTGTGAGGGAACTGAGCTCTCAAAAGAAAACAAGATTTCAAAACTTACTTAGCAATTTGAATCTTTTGAAATGAAACCAACGGAAACACTTGAGGAACTTGACCTCAGATTTACTGGTATTGTTGGTGAACTTGAAGCGTTGGGCAAGATTTACACCCAAAAGGAGAAGAACTTAAAAATTTTCAGATCTCTCCCAGCCCGATGGGACATTAAGACCACAGCTATGCGTGTATCCTGTAATCTTAATGAAATATCCACTTTTGATCTCTTCTCTGACCTTAAAGAATTTGAGTATGACATTGACAAAAGAGAGAAAGCTGAAGAATCTCCTTCAAAAGTCACAGCTCTCGCTGCTGTATCGAACCGTCGACACAGCATGCCTAGCTCGTCGAAGCCCGGTCACAAGAGCGCTGACAGCGATGACGACATCCTGTCACAAGATGAAATGGCGCTTCTAATGCATAAATTCAAAAAGTTCATTAAACAGTCTGGAAAGACTCCCACGTGCCCAAACACATCAACAAGGTAAGTACCGAAACATCATCCGTGACGCTAACTTTGTGCTATAATCTGCAGAAACCGTGCCATTATGCAAACAAATGTCCTCATCCCAAAGTCCAAAGATTGCCCGAGGCCGAGCAACAAGAGAGAGATGAAAGAAGACGTGCTTGGAAAGACAAGCTCAAGGCCCCGATTGGAGAATCGAAGCCTCCCCACACCATCCAAATCGTGAGAATGTCTTGGTGGTCACGAAAGTGATTCATCCGACGATGAGTTCGATGATAAAGCATACATGTGCTTTATGGCCAAAGATGTTCCGGAAGGTGAAGGCGACGATGAGGTAAGCTCAACCTCGGTTATTCCACCTAATGCATCTCATACTTTCGAAAATATGATGAATGAATTCAAAAACATTCAAAAGGCCCATGAGACTTTAAAATCGAGAATATACAGCTTCAATTAACAAATCTAGAGTGAAAGATGAAAATGACTTCTTTGAAAATAAACTATGAAATATGTCTCTTGGTATGAAACCAAAGAAGGTCGATTTTGAAAAACTCATGGAGAGCAATCATCAACTTGCTCATGAACTAAATACGCTTAAAACTCATAATGAGAGCAAGACAAATTATTTGGCTCTACTACAAACCAAAATTACAACTCTCGAGAAGCGAAACCGAACTTGAGACCATTCTCAAGTCTTTTGAAAAATCGTCCAAAAGAATGGAAGAAATTGAGCACCGGGCAACATGCTCATGATAAAAGTGGCTTAGGATACACTCATGTTCGAATAAAGGTAAAACTAGTCTTGTGTTCGTCAAGAGTGTGGAACACATTCTGAATCGAGAAGATACTCCTAGTCCCATAAAGGAACTGCTGTTTGCGAGAAAACCGAAAGCCGCAATTCCGCCTCAACTCTACTATTCGAGACAGTGGAACCATCAACCACTCAGAAGGCGTAATCTACAGCATGCTCCACAAGCATATCATCAAAGCCGACAGTCATTCAGAAAGAAGACGGTATCCAACCGCCAAAGGCCCGCACAACAGTACACTCAGTACAGTGTGCCTAGGTATTTGATACAGGAGCCCCGTTATCCCTCAAGACAGCAGATGCCAGTTCAGTATCAACAACAGCATTGGGAATCTAACTGGAGACCCAGAAGACAAGCTGTTAGGCCTAAGAAAATGGCTCCACCTCCTAGACGGCACTCGTACTGGAATAATAATAATAACCCTAAATTTTACATGCATAATAATTATCGTGATTATAACAACTACGGATATGCCCCCCGTAGATACCGCAATACTGTACCGAGTACATCCTACAGTAAACCAATTGCTGTCAGGAAAATCTGGGTACCTAAAGGAACTAACATATATGGACCCAAAAATCAAAGGGGACCTAAATCTACCTAATTTCTTTGTTACAGGACATTCTAGAGGAGGATACCTGGTACTTCGATATTTGATGCTCTCGTCAAATGACTGGATACAGGAGCAAGCTATCTGTTTTTGTAGAATGTCGCGTTCCGAAAGTTCGCCGGTGATAAGTCTAAACGAAGAACAAGAGGGAAAGGAAACCTACTTGTCGGAAATTCAAGGTCACCGATGTTGCATATGTTGAAGGCTTACAGTATAATCTACTTAGTATTAGCCAGTACTGTTATAAACAGATCTCGGAGAAGTTCTATATAGATCACTGTAGAGAGAAGAACACCCCAACCTAGGAAGTTGTGCTTACAGGAAGCAGATCAGGTAATATGTACATTCCTGTCTTGTAGCCTTTGAGCTCCTCAATTCCATGTTTTGTTGCCAAAGGCACCGCAGATCTTAGTGGCTATGGCACAAGAGGATGTCTCACGTCAACTTCAAGACGATCAACAAGCTTTCAAGACAGGTATGGTTAGAGGTTTGCCGGATGTGTCATTCAAGAAGGACAGCGTCATGCGGACCATGCCAGAAAGGCAAGCAAATCAAGTCAACCCCGAAAAGCAAATCCTACCTTTCAACCCAAAGAGTGTTGGAAATGCTACACATGGATCTCTACGGTCTGTAGACCCGGTAAGTTTGGGAGGTAAGAAATATTGCATGGTTGTTGTTGATGATTATTCCAGGTATGCTTGGACGATCTTTCTTAGCAAGAAGAAGGAAACAACATCTAGGTGCCCGAGCTCTGAGAAAGTTGCGAATGAAAAAGCATCGAGTATCGTGTGCATTCGTTCCGGCAGTCTTGAATTTACTAACCGCTTTATAGAGCAACACTGTTCGGAGAATGGAATACAAAGACGAATACTCACCGCCGTACACCTCAACAAAATGGTGTTGCCGAGCGAAAGAATAGGACGTCGAAAGAAGCAACAAGGACAATGATTGCCGCAAGCAAATTGCCACAAGCGTTTCGGGTGAAGCAACCAATACAACGTGCTACACTCAAAACATTTGTATCGTCAACAAGCACCACAACAAAACGACTTACGAGGTATGGAATAACAAAACTCCATTAGTTTCGTATTTTCACATTTTGGATGCGGGTGTTATGTTTTGAACAATGGGAAGGACCAACTTAGAACCTTTGATGAAAAATCGGATGAAGGAATATTCGTAGGATACTCCTCCGTCAAAGCTTTAATCTTTAATAAAAGGAGGTGACGATCGAGGAATCGATTCATGTAGTGTTCGACGAACCACACCATGACCCTACGGGAGTAGATGATATCACTCGGGACATTCACCATCTATCTATCTTAGATCCACCTACACCCATAGAACCCGTAGTTGATTTAGAAATCAACCCCGCAGTGTAAGAATCGATGTGGATGAAGATGACGCCATGTCAAGCTGAACTGTACCACGAAACTTTCGATACAGTACGGGATCCTGAACTAGAACCCGACCGAAGATGGTTGAGAGATCACCCGCAAGAGCTGATCATTAGAAACATTAATGCCGGTGTTTCTACTCGTAGGAGAATACAGAGTACACAAGGAAATGTACTTTGTGCACAAGAAGAATCTAATGTCAAGTCTCACGGTTTCTGAATGGAAATCTCAATCCGAACTTAGGAGACTCAATATGTGCACTATCGCCGTATTCTTAGCCCATCCGAACTGTTTCGACCATAGACGCTCTTAACAACTCTTATTGGATAACATCTATGGAAGAAGAGCTTAACGGTTTCGAAAGAAACAATGTATGGTATCTTGTACCCAGACCGACACACCAATCGGTTATAGGAACCAAATGGGTATTTCGAAACAAAAAGGATGGAAATGGACTTATCATAAGGAACAAATCCATACTAGTAGCACAAGGCTATTGTCAGGAAGAAGGAATCGACTATGATGAAACACTCGCCCGTAGCGAGACTAGAAGCCATTAGGATATTTTTAGCCTTTGCCGCTCATAAGTGTTTTATCGTATACCAAATGGACGTCAAGAGTGCTTTCTGAATGGAGAGCTTACGGAAGAAGTTTATGTTGAACAACCACCGTGGTTTGCCAACACAGACGGTATCGATCTAGTTTACAGGCTAAGGAAAGCCTGTACGGACTTAAACAAGCCCCTAGAGCACAGTACGAAACCACGTCCCAAAGATCTAACCAACAACGGATTTGAGAAAGGTGCGTAGACAAAACCTTGTTCAAGATACAGGAAGGTGATGACCTTCTTATGGTACAAATCTATGTCGATGATATTATTTTTGGTTCAACTAACCTTGCTCTATGTCGAGGTTCTCACATCTCATGCAAAGCAAATTTGAAATGAGTATGATGGGGAACTTAGTTATTTCCTAGGTTTTCGAGTAAAGCGATTGCCTACTGGTATATTCATCAACCAGAGAAATACAACAAGGAGCTTCTCAACAAATTTGGAATGAACAATTCCAAATCTTCGCTAACCCCATGAGCACTTCCGTGCAAATTAGTCTTGATGAAGCCGGAAAGCCGTTTGACCAATCACTCTACAGAAGCTCATCGGTTCGCTCCGTACCTAACGGCTAGAGCCCGATATCCGCTTTCTTTGTTGGAGTGTGCGAGATACCAAGTTGCACCTAAGGAATCACACTTCAATACAGCTAAACGAATCCTGAAATACGTTAAAGGAACAGTCGATGCAGGACTGTGGTATCCTAAGGAAGGCGGATTCGATTTAGTTGGATACAACGACTCAGATCTCGGAGGCTGCAAGCTAGATAGGAAGAGTACAAGCGGAACTTGTCACTTTCTCGGACCTAGACTCGTATCTTGGTTCAGTAAGAAGCAATTGGCAAATTCTCTTTCCACGGCTGAATCAGTACTATGTCAGTAGCCGCTGTATGCGAATCCTTTGGATGCAAAGAACAAGCTGTCAGATTATGGAATCGATGCTAGAGAGACTCCAATCATGTGTGATAGCACGAGTGCAATTGCAATCACGCATAATCCTGTTTTGCACTCGCGCACTAAGCATATCAACATGAAGCATCATTTTATCAGAAATCATGTCGAGAACAAGTATGTTCGCCTGGAAAAGGTTCATACAGACATCCAGCTGGCCGACATTTTCACCAAGCCTCTCGACACAGCAAGATTCAACATTCTAAGAACGAGGGGATACTACAAAGACTCCTGTAAGTAAATTTCTTGCTTTTACTCAACAATTGAGGGGAATGTAAGACCCGTGAATACAGATTCAACATTAATTATCTATACACTCGAAACATCAATACAAGATCAGAGCGAAGGCATATGAATCCTACGGTGATGTGTGCAATAATTAAGGGGAATCTTGTAGGACCCATGAATACAAACATTAATCCAAATATTGTTGTATGGAATTCAAAACCTATTAGTACCTTTTTAAGGGGGAACGTGTATCGAAGCGGAGAACGGACATACTATAGGATTTCGATTCGGTATGTAATATAATATTATTTCCTTTTTAAAATAATTTTTGTCCACGTGCCCTGTTTTTATGTCAAACGTCATGTTCATTAAATGCCTTACACGACATCTGGACAACTGAATCTCAAAAGCCGCGATGTTTTTAAATTGTTTATTATTTTTAAACCGCCGTTTTAGGCATTTAGGGTAATCAACCTATGTCAGAAGTGGGACCCGCTGTATTTTAAAACCTTTTAATGGATTAGCGTACCAGTTACACTAAATCCATCCTGACCGTCGATTTCAAAACCGGTTCACATCCCTTAAAATCTGACCATTCGTTCTCTGCAAACCCTATTTCGCCGCCCAAGTATAAAAGGACTGTATCTGCCATTAGAGACTCTTTACGCTTTCTGCAATTACGAGAGATCTCAAGCAAACAGCCTACATATTTTCTGCATAATCACTGCAAATTTCTACTGTTTTCTTCCTCCTTCGTTTTAAGAAGACATCCATGGCTAGTCAATCTTCTTCCCCTGTTCTGAAGAAAACCTCCAACATCATTGATGGCCGGATCTTCTCGAAACCTGTCATCATCGAGCGTATCATCTCTGAAATCAACGACACCGAACCAATGGAGTATATTATTACTCGTCTTGAGCAACAAGGTCTTTATCGCTTCGGGAGCAAAACCGCCGACAAATACGACGCCCATCTGGTTGAGGAATTCTACCTCAACGCCGCCGTTTGTTTTCTGTCACTAGCCGGGGAGGACATGTTGCGACATCACCGCAATACCCAAGGAGTGCAAATCGCATCAATAGCGACCTACTCGAGAAAATCTACAGTGCCGCCGACGCGACCATGGACCGACTTGAGACGTTCGGGTCTCAAGAGCTGATTACCAAGTTTTATGGACTTTTTACAGGGTCCAAAGTGGTTGACATGGTGACAACCACTTGTCACAAGAAAAATTTTCTTCTTTATTTCGTTTATCTGCATGACTTCTGTTCCAGAATCATTGAATATCGAACCAGTGCGTTCGAGATGTGCACGAATCTAAGGTTCAGAATGATGGTAGCTATTTTGACCTGTGAAAAGGTTAATTGGTGCCAAATCATTTTGAAACGACTTCAAGAAGAGGTGTGCAAGCCTGCCACCCAAAAGAAATCATTTGGTTTAATGCTGAACTACATCCTGACGAGGTGCGGAGTGATGCAATCCGCCGACGCCAAGAAAAATAGCTCACGGATATACTTAGGAGGCGTCAAGCCCACTGCTTATAACCAGAGCACCATGTATGCCAACCATCCGCAAACCAGGCACATGCCTATTTCTGACAACCCCAGAGATGTAACCGTGAAGGTCCCAGAAATGGAATCTTCAAAGAAGAAGCGCAAGCGTTCTCACAGCAAGAAGCACTCTGCTGGTGAGAAGTCCAAGAAGAGACTCCGGAGGCTCTCAAAAATCAAAACCAAGCACTCCGAAGATGTCTCGCCCGTGGCGCAACCCACTGAAGAACCCCAGGGCCCAACCCCTGTGGAAGAGGTGTCTCCTACTGCATCGACAGTAGATCCCGAGCCTTTAGCGGCTACGACGGATATAGAGACATCTGCCAACATTCAAGACGTTAGCACGTCGGCTGCCCATTCGGAGCCAAAAGCTACCTCTCCTCTACGGGATCCCACATCCGTGCAGGATCCAATTTCCTTCGGGGCACCATCCCCTGCAAGGAGTCCATCTTCCGTGCAGGATCCCATACCTGTACCGGAATCCCTAGAAACAGCGTCTCCAGACGCGATTCGAAGTCCCTCCCCTGACTCAATCATAAATCAAACACTTCTTTCGGTTCAAATTGAACAAGCGTACGAAAGATTCCTGCAATGGAAAGGCTATAGGCTAGCTCATGCGACACTGTACAATTGGAGCGAATGGAGCTACGAAGAGCGATTCGTCTCCGAAGTAACAGACTCAACTGAAATTGAGGCCCTGCTACGATGGGACAACGCCTCTTGCAAAGACCTCATTGAAAGCCACCTGCTGCACAAATCTGACGCGAGAAGAAAAGGAAAGAAGAAGTCAGAGGACTTTCCCATTAATCCAAAAACTGACGACGATGCCGACTCAGACGATGACGACGATGCTCTTCAAGTAGGTCTGAGAATGAGCCGTGAAGAGGCTGAAGCCCGAGATGCCTCTCCACCCAGAAAAGACGAAGGACCTTCTAACCAAGCCAATCCTCCTTCGCCACAGCCGGAGAACATTCCCGACCAGGAGGAATCAGTCCCTCCAGTCGAGGAAGATCAAGAAATTTTGGAACAGGCACCCGAGCACATTGCGGCCGGAGAAGCCATTCTGCAAGCCAACAGGAGGATTCAATCCCTCCCGCATCCATATCTGCCGAAGAACCTTCGCCACAGACGCTCGAACCAATTGTCGCCGTACCACAAGAAATCGCCCCGCACTCCGCAACCTTGGAATCAGGGACGTGCGAACGAGGATGTCCAACTTACTTCACGTCCATCCGTGAACGTAAGGAGGTTGAACTGTCTTTGAGACTTCGCCCGGCTGACTCTCCTATCTCTGCGCACGTAAAGAGCGCTGCGAGCTCTTGGCCTTGGTATGTATTTATCCAAGATGCGATTAATGCTTTATCTTCTGTTGAAAAGGCACTGAATTGGATGCACACCTCTGCCGTAGAAGAAATGACCACTCTTCAACACGAAGTATCTCGAGTTGTCGACGCATTCATCCTTCTGCCAGAAGTTTTCAAGCAAGCCTTGAAGATCATGGAAGATAAACAAGAGAAATTGAAGGAGGAAGCTTCAAAGACAAGAATTCTCAAGCCAAGACCGCTGTGCAATGATTGAGAATGACTCAATCAAGCTGCGCACGACAATAGCATTCAAGTAATGTCGCAGACTCTTTCCTCCCTTGTTGAAAGAATAAACAGCATCGAGACCAAACAGGACGCCGCTCTTGAAATCCTGCAAAGTCTTGATGAAGCCAAAAAGGGGGAAGAGGCACGAGAAGCTGCAAGGAGAATAAGACTGCAACAGGAAAGGGAATTTGAGGCTGCTCAGAGCGAGATCATTGCCGAATTGAACAAGCTAGCACCTCAATCCCAAAGCTTTAGAATTTCAGGCTCCAGACCAGAATTCCATGACCCAAATGTCCCTTGGCAAAATCTTATCCAAAGACCTTCGTAAATACGACTGCCGACCAACCGCAACCCAACTGCCGAAGAAGTGAAGCACTGGAGGAAGAATGAACTGATGAGATATTTTGTCGACTCATCGGGAATCCGCCATCTTCAAAAATTTTAAAACGTTAGCGAAGCGGCGATAAGTTTTCAAAGATGCTAGAAGAAGGTAAGCTCCCTCTCCAAGTCGAAATGAAATCAAAACATAGAAGAGGAGATCGGGTCACCCATCCGTAAGATCGATACTTGCCTTTGATCGTTCATATGAAGGAAGAGCGATTTACCAGGAACGAGGCAATGATTCACTTCAAAACTGGTGGCGCGGCACCGAGAATGAGCCAGGAAAGAGACCTTGGAGGCATGCGGATTATAGATGAGGAGATGAAATTTATGTATATTATTTTTGTTTTTGTAATTTCTATTCGAAACAGCAAACTTTGTACTCAATCATTTTGAATATCAATAAAATAGTTTGTTTGTCTTGAAAGATTACAACTCGTAATCTACTGTGTTTATGTATGATTACTTAAAATTGTTTGATAGAAATCTCAAGTTAGACAAACTTGATTGAAAAATAAGCTGTACGAACTAGTCTACGAACAGTTCATAGTTTCAGTTGTAAACTTAGAATACATTGTAAGATTGTGCCTGCGCGCCAATCATAAGCTTAAGTTGTAATAAATCTCAAACTGTATCGAACATGCTCATGAGCAGCTTCATTATTGTAGACTAAGTCACTAAGTCGATCTATTGACAAAAGACCAAGAAATGCCGAAGTCATCGAAGAAGAATGCTTCATAAAGAAGGTTTTGGCATCATCAAGAAGACTCGAAGAGTTGAAGTAAGTTAGTCTTGGCAAATTGTCAAAAAGAAGGAAATTGTTGGGAAAAACAATAACCCTCAGATCGAATCAATGGGATACCCGATCCTGTATCGATTGTTATTTGTTATTGAGAAGGTTTTGACATATATGCCAAATATACAAGAAGGAAAGCGTATCGAGGCTTCAAGGCTTTATCCTATATCGAAAACTCCGCCTCGAATCAAAGATCGGTGAAGCTCACAAGACAAAGCAAGAAGACTTGTAAAAGATCAAGTATGGAAACTGTCTCGATGCTCTAAATACAGTCATCTTCCATATAGTTCACAAAAGGACAAGAAAGAACACAAGTCAAGTCCCGTTGAACAAAGAAGTATTTAAATACTCTAGGATAAAGTATTTAAATACTGTCAGTCTTCAGATCTTCAGAATCCCGCGAAATCTAGATCATGTCATATTCCCGTTGAAGGAAATCTTATTCAAACGGACATCTCAACGGATACTTTCTTCAGAGGCTATATATATCCTTGAAGACATTGAAGATCAGTCACGAAACGAACCAACCAACCAGACAACTAATACTCAAGCTATCAAAGTTATCATCTGAGCAAACATATCTCCAAGGCATACTGCTAGTTAGAACGAAAGAGATATACAGTTCTCAACATCAAGAACAACTATCATCAGCTCAAGATCTTGATATTCAAAGCTGCTGTTCTTACCTGGTTACCTACCTTTTACCTCTGTGTAAAAACCGAGCTCAGGTGAACTCAACAAGTTATTCGACTCGTGGGACGAATAAGGACGAAGCTTTGGAACCGTGTGTGAAGAAGCTAGTCAAGAAGGAAGCTTTAACCAACTGTGTGAACGGTTGAAAGCGACATTCTTTGTATCAACTGTGTGAACGATACAAGGATAGGTTTGTTTATAATTACGTAGTTGTGTACGCAGAATTATATAATAAACTTTTACTCTGTGTGGAGGACCAGTGGACGTAGAGGGTTTACCTCGAACCACTTAAATTAATGTGTTATTTACCTTCGCTTTACTGTTTGAAATAACTGTGATATATTAAGTATACACCTAATACGTCGTTGCTGTATCCACGGCAATTAACTGTATCCAAGACTTCCGCTACGCACTCAGATTTAGATTCCATACAGTTTGTTGTTTAAACGATTTTCCAAACTGTATCCAGTATACTTAAGTGGCCAACAAGTTCGTCATCTAACATGATGGACCTAGGCAAGCGATCGCCCCCCTAGCACAACGTATACCATCGAGGATCGTCATCTAACATGGCGATCCGAGGTAGAAAAGTGCAGCCATGGTTCTGGAGGTCGATGGATCCGACAACCCGTCCATGCAAGGTTCCTTTGGGCAGAGTTTGCCCGCCCTTTCGTTTAAATACGAGGCGGGTGTAGCCAAAGGACCCTCCAAAACAGATCAGTGGACACGCTCGCCCGCCCTCAGATCCATCAACTAACATGGTGGACCTGGACAATGCGACGCGTCCCTCCCCCCGTCACAACGTATGCCCTCTTAGGTCCGTCATCTAACATGGCGATCCCAGGCAGAAAAGTGCTAACAAGCCACGGTAGCGAAGTCGATTTATCCGACGGCGCCCCGTGCAAGGACTCCTCCAGGCAGAGACCGTCCGCCCAATCGCTACATTGCGAGGTAAAACGTAGCCTACGGAGGACCTTCACAATTAAGTGAGTCGCGAGAAGTTAACCATCCGACGAAATGTCGCTCGCGCACAAGACATAGTCGTGGAGGTTGGTTCCATCGAACCCCACGACTGTGCGAAGTCTTTCCAGGCCGAGACGTTCGGCCTCCCTCGAGGAATCAACAAAATTGAAGATCGCAAGAACCAAACTAAAGATAGCTCGCTAAACGAATTATTTTCGTTCCCTTACTTTCACCAAGTAAACAAAAACAAGGGGCAGAGCGAAGCCATACATACGATCAGGAGGACGGAACCACATACGATCGGCTTTGTTCAAATACACATATGACGATCAGTTTTGTTCAGAAATTTACAAGTAAGAATTTAAGTATACCAATGCATTCGGAGCTATACATACAACGACCGCTCCTCAAACACTTGTGTGAACTCAAAATGTGAAAGATTCAGAAAGATGATCGTACAAGCAAGGAATCAGATGCAATTACTTATTCCATTTCATTCGGAATACTTGTACAAGCGCCCGAAGGCAAAAGCGCCCGAGGGCAAAACACAACGAAACCAAAAAATTACAAGTGAAAACAAAATGAAAGCAGACTAACTCAGGTTGCCCCCGCCTGGCCTCCGCCACCGGCCGCTGGATCGGTCCGGCTTTCGCCACCGGCTGCTGGATCGACGTGCGCTTCCTCGCCGACATCCGGGTGAATGAGGTTGTCCGGCGACGGATACCAGCTCAGGTCGATTCCGAGGTCGGAGAGGTCAAGGATCGGCACAAAGAAGGCCGGCTGCAGAGGATGCTCAAGCACATAGGCTTTGAGGTTATCAATTAAAGGGCCGACCTAGAGCCCTCCCTTCTTGGCAGCGCGGATGGCATCAGCGTAAGCCATGTAATAGGCAAATTCGCTGACATACTCCACGTTGAGGAAGGGATCGGCCTCGGTCGCCTTCAACTTCTCCTTCAGCCCCGCGATTGTTTGATCCGTACCCTAGAGCTCGGCAACCTTAGCGGCCAGCTCTCCCTTCAACGACTCCAGCTCGCCATTTAACCGGTCCACCACCGCCTTCAGCTCAGTCGCCTCCTCCTGCGAGCCCGTGTGCAACCGACGGGCTTCCATCATTTGATCACGCATCCGGTCGGTCGCCGCCCGGGCCCGATCGAGATCCTGCTTCGCCCGCTTGGCCGTCTCCACGTACTCCTTCTCCATTGCCGTGATCCTGTCGGCAAACTCGGCGTTTCGATTCCGAGCAGCCTCGAGGTCCAAATGGAGACGGGCATTAGAGGGCCGCCCCTCATAATCCTTCACGGCCTGAGCGGCCATCGTCGCCGCTTGAAGGGTCAGAGCAAGAGTCGCCTGCATTGCATCTCCGGACCGCCGGCGCACGATCGCATCCAGATCAGTCGTCCAAGCCTTCGGCAGGGTGGCAATAGCCTGAGAGACGTAGAGAGGGACGTCGCTAGGCTCGCGGGGAGATCTGCTCGTGAGGAAGTCCAACACCATCGGCGAGTAGTTCGGGTCGGCAAGACGGACCTTGCACCAAGAACAAAGGAGTTAGTATGTCCCCTACACAAGTGACATAACTTAGCAGAGCAACCAAACTTACCTTTCGACCTTCTTGGGGTCGCGGCCGAAGAAAGGCTTGCCCCGCGGGGTCTGGGCATCAGCGGTCGTCATGGTCTGTAGGAAGGCCGATGAGGGCGTAGGCCCCTCCGCCATTGGAACTGCAGAAAGTGGAGGCGCGACGACCGGCGGCACCACTGCGGGCGCCTCAGCAAAAACAGATGGCAAGGGCTCCTCCGGCCTCCGCCTCTTGCGGTTGCGCTGGAGCTACTCCTCCTCCCGAGTTTCCGGTTCTATGACGATCGGCCCCACGAGAGGTCCCGCCTCTGGGATAGGACGGGTCGTCGCCGCAGGGGCACGACTCGTTTTCTTCCCTTGGCGGAGACGACTCATGATACCAGGGTTCGACATGGCGATTTCTCTCGGTGGTTCGGAGTAGCGGGGGAAGTATATCTCTGTTAAAGAAGACAATCAACCAGGTTAGTCATCTTCTTCAATCAAAGGCGATCGTCAAGCAAAAAGAAGATCATAAACGTTTGTACCTGGGGCCTTTAAGTGGCGGGGAAAGCGAAACAACCGAGCGCCCAACCAATGAGCTTCGTTGTTGATCACGCGAGCGTCGATATAACTGTCCGTAAGACTACAGATTCGCTCCCAGACGATCGAAAAATCAAATGGTAGGTCGCCGGCTGCTGGAACAAGGGAGCCTGCAAAAAGAAAACCAAATTAGATCAGTTCAAGATGGATCCGAACGAAGGAAGAGTCAAAACCCTTACTCGGATTCCTCTCCCGGAAGCCGGTGGGGATATCCAACTCATTCTCGGGTTTGTAGCTCGCGGCCGATTTCCACGCTCCGCCGACCCAACACCACTTTTTCAAGTCGCCCCGGACCTTGTTTGGCACCCCAAGAACCACCCGGCCCAAGCGACCCTGGATGTGGTAGCCGCCAACAGAACCCTTCTGCGCCGTCAGCTTAAAGAGATAGTTCATCTCCAGCGCAGAAGGAAGGCGGAATAGCCGGTGACCGCCAAATAGAGTCAAAGTGCTGATGATTTGCAACCAGGCGTTCGACGTCAGTTGGAGCGGCGCCACATTCCAAGCGGTCAACAGATACGACACGGCGAAGGACAGTAGGAACCGCAATCCAGCCCCCATGACCAACTCGTTAACGACGACCATACCCTCAAGAGGTTGGTCGGCACGCTCATTCTCGGCAGGCACATACAGTGAAACGTCGGAGGGGATATGGAACTCCGCCCTCCAATGAGTCAAATCCTTCTTAGTCGCCGAACTCTTAATCTGGCCAAGGGTCCACGGGGAGCGGCCCGTGGCCCGAAACAACGACCGCTTTAGGGGTTCATGGGGGTGGGCGACTGAATATGTGCGAAAATCGAACTTAGGGCGTGGTCCGTCAAGTCCCTCTATAAGCTTGGCAAATTCCAGAAAGGCTTGGCCTAACACATTTCGCTCAAGATGCAGTCTTATTGCCTCCTCCTCGTCGGCCGAGGCGCTCGCTCGCCGCCGCCGGTCGCCCGCGTCAGCCTCGTTGAAGAGTTCTCCAACCTCCGCGGGTTCAATCCCAGCACGGATGGCCTCGACGGCCGTCTCCACGTGAAAATCCGCAGAGGTTTCATCCCGAGCAGTCGAAGTCGCGGCGGCGGAAGTGCTACCCGCCTCATACACGGTTGATCCTCCTCCGGACATATTCAAAGAGAAAGGAGGGAGAAAAGTTTTTTACCTAGAGACTGAGTCGAACGTCAATCGGCACACAAAGCTTCAAGAAAATTCAGCTATGTCTTCTTATCAGTCGAAAATGCATAAAGATATAACCCCAGAAGCCCTAACCCCTTTTATAGGCAAGAGCAGGGACTTCTGGGCAAATAAACGGAATCTCGAGGGCTGAAGTGCAACCGTCGGATAAGTCGCATTTAATGCCGCCCTCAAAATCCGCGTGTGCGTCGTTTCGAGGGTACGCCAAAAGACAAGTCTGACAAAACCGTCGGAATCCCCCAACGGGAGCACGACACGTGCTCCAGTGACCTTCCAAATCCCGCTTCCACTTCCCGCTCTTTTCCGCGTCCGGGGAGGTCGTCCAAATTCGAAATCAGTTCGTTCGGGAGACGATCGTCTGCTTCATAAGTAGATGAGTCGCTCGTCTAATGCAAGCGATCGCCAGCAGAGCCACCTCACCCCACGTCTTCAACATCGGAGCGAGCTGGGGGGCAATTATTGTGCGGCGATTTATACGCCTCGAAGGCGATCGACATAATGGTCGGATGCCAACCGAAGAAGACAGATGCTGGTCAAGTGCCTAGCGGTCGACGTCCAAGGCGATCGTCTATTGTCACCTGGCGATCGCCTCTAGTATCCGACCGGGGACGACCGTCCCATGCCACGTGTAAGTCCAACATCCGTCAAAGTCTGCGAAGACCGAATCTCGGGATGAAGGCCCACGTGCAGATCCGCAAAAGGCGCCGCAAGAACAGGCTTTACTCCAGCCCATCAGCAGCTGTCAGTGACAAGGACGGCCTCACCTACCGGCAGACCCGCCGAAAGGTCCTAGGTGGGACATCCAGGCGCCGCAAGAATAGGCTTTACTCTAGCCCATCAGCAGCTGTCAATGACAAGGACGGCCTTACCTACCGACAGACCCGCCGAAAGGTCCTAGGTGGGACCTCCCAAGACTGCGAAGTGAGGCACATGTCGCCTCCTCATTGGTTCGCGCATCTGGATGCCAGCAGCAGCTGCGGACTTTGAGGAAACAGTCCCACGTGCTGGGACGATCGCCCACCTTATTTAATGCAGGAACGGCGATCGCCCGTGTGGGACAGGGACATCCTAACAACCTCATCTCCTATAAATAGGAGACCGCCAGCATTGGCAAAAAGGACGTGACAACGTAAACACGATTACACACCATAAACAATACAGAGAACACCTCATCTTTGTAACAAGAACTCACAGAGCTTTAACTCTGGTTCTTCCGGCAATCAACAACACTCAAGAGCTAGATAACTAGGGGCATTACACTCATTGTAATTGTACTCTAACATTAATACTCGTACTTCAAAGCAGCACCCGTATTAATGTTAGAGTATAATTACAATGAGTGTAATGCCCCTAATTATCTAGCTCTTGAATGCTGTTGATTGCCGGAAGAACCAGAGTTAAAGCTCTGTGAGTTCTTGTTACAATGATGAGGTTTTCTCTGTATTGTTTACAGTGTGTAATCATGTTTATGTTGTCACGTCCTTTTTGCCAATGCTGGAGGTCTCCTATTTATAGGAGATGAGGTTGTTGGGATGTCCCTGTCCCACACGGGCGATCGCCGTTACTGCATTAAATAAGGCGGGCGATCGTCCCAGCACGTGGGACTGTTTCCTCAAAGTCCACATTGGCGCCGGCAATCATGCGCAACCAATGAGGAGGCGACATGTGCCTCACGTCGATCTTGGGAGGTCCCACCTAGACCTTTCGGTGGTCTGTCGGTGGTGAGGCTCCTTGTCATTGACAATCGCTGATTGGCCGAGTAAAGCCTGTTCTTGCGGCGCTGGAGGTCCACCTAGACCTTTCGGCGGGTCTGCTCGCAGGTGAGGCCCTTGTCACCGATGGCCGATGGGCTGGAGTAAAGCCTGTTCTTGCGGCGCCTTTTGCGGATCTGCACATGGGCCTTCATCCCGAGATTCAGTCTTCACAGACTTTGACGGATGTTGGACTTACACGTGGCATGGGACGGTCGTCCCCGGTCGGATACTAGAGGCGATCGCTAGGTGCCAATAGACGATCGCCTTGGACGTTGACCACTAGGCACTTGACCAGCATCTGTCTTATTCGGTTGGCATCCGACCATTATGCCAATCGCCTTCGAGGCGTATAAATCGCCGCACAACACGTGCGCTACTCACGCAGCAGTTCAGCACTGCTCAGCTCAGATCACTGCTGCAGAAGGTACGAAAATCGAAATGCAAGGCAAGGCCAGAATCCAGAAATATAAACACGAATTATTAATGACGACCAAGATAAGCGCTGAAAGAAAATACAATTCCGACTACCGGGGAATCCGAAATACGACAAAGAAGATACAGTTCCCCAAACTTATAGGAAATTACAAATGGCCCAAATGTCCGAAAATCGTGATACAACGTCGGATTCACAAACCGAAACTCACAACATGGGTAACTCAACCATACGAACTTATGTAAACAAAGAAACAACGAAAAAGAATGAGTTTTACGAGAATCGAATGGACATAGAACAAAACATAACATAAAATGGAATTACGTAAAAACATCTCCGAAACTCGTCCAAATGGAAAAACTCTAAGAATAAAGTAGATTCAAAACGTCGAAATAGTTACAAGCGAGTCGATAAAAATAGACATACACCAAAAATGAACACTGCTAAAAATGGAAAGGTACGGATATTACATTCTTCCCCTCCAAAAAGAAGTTTCGTCCCGAAACTTAAGAATCAAAAAGCTCGGGGTGTCTCGAACGCATATTCTCCTCCAACTCCCACGTTGCTTCTTCTACTCTGTGCCTCGACCATTGCACTTTAACCAAAGGAATGGTTTTGTGCCTTAACTGTTTATCTCGACGTTCCAAAATTCTAACGGGCCTCTCCTCAAACGTAACGTCCTTCTCGATCTCCACGTCCCCAAATTCAATAACATGGGTCGGGTCCGAAACATACTTCCTCAACTGAGAGACGTGAAATACACTATGCACATGACTCAACGACGGAGGTAATGCCAAACGGTACGCTAACTCGCCAACCCTCTCTAATATCTCAAAAGGCCCAATATATCTTGGACTGAGCTTCCCCTTTTTTCCAAAATGGAAAACTCCCTTAGACGGAGACACTCTCAACAAGACATGATCCCCTACCTCAAACTCCATAGGTCGACGCCTAACATCTGCATAAGACTTTTGTCGACTCTGAGCTGCCAACATCCTCTCTCGAATTAACTCAACTTTCTTCCTCGTCTCCAATACAAGATCTAGCTCGGTGCCAACTAAATCGGACGGCTCGTCCCAACATATCGGTGATCGACATCGTCGGCCGTAAAGCACCTCATACGGTGCCATCTTAATCGACGCATGCCAGCTATTATTATAAGTAAACTCTATCAGGGCCAAATGCTCCTCCCAGTCACTACTCCAGTCTAACGCACACGCGCGTAACATATCCTCAAGCGCCTGATGATGGAAAGATGTACTCAAATGCAAACGCGTACCCAATACCTTATGTACTGCCTGCCAAAAATGCGATACAAACCAGCTATCTCTGTCCGAAATAATAGTCTTTGGCGTACCATTAAGTCTCATGACCTGTGCGATAAAAATACGAGCCAATTTTTCTAGACCCCAAGTGTCCTTGATGCCCAGAAAATGTGTCGACTTAGTCAGTCGGTCCACGATCACCCACACCAAATTCATTCCGGTCTTCGTCCTCGGAAAATTCGTGACAAAATCCATAGAGATATCTTCCCACTTCCATTCTGATACGGGAAGTGGTTTCAACAACCCGGCTGGCCGCTGATGCTCGATTTTGACTTGCTGACAAGTAAAACACTTAGCCACAAACTGAACTACCTCATTCTTCATGTCATTCCACCAGAAACTCTTCCTAAGATCCTTATACATTTTACTCGAGCCCGGATGGACTGAGTAAGGTGATGCGTGAGCCTCTCGCATAATATTCTGTCTCAATTCCAAGTCGTTCGGAACACACAGTCGACCTTGGAATCTCAACACACCATCCTCATATACCATGAATCCCGGGGCTTTCCCCTTCACCACATTCTTGCGGAGCTGAATACACATCAGATCTTCTAACTGCCTCGATTTAATGTCGTCGACTATAGACGAAGAGATCTCAAGAGTGCGCTACTGCCCGACACTCTCTGGTAGCACAACTTCAATACTCAACCTCATTAACTCTCGCTGGAGCCCTGTATGGGCCGTAAGTAACTCAAGTACCCTAAGCGGTACCAATTTCCGGCTCAAGGCATCTACCACCATATTTGCCTTGCCCGGATGATAAAGGATCTCGAGGTCGTAATCCTTAATTAACTCCAACCACCTTCACTGTCTCATATTCAGCTCTTTCTGTGTGAAAATATACTTCAGGCTCTTGTGATCGGTGAAAATCTGACACGACGAGCCATACAAGTAGTGACGCTAGATCTTCAACGCGAACACAACTGCGGCCAACTCAAGATCGTGGGTAGGGTAATTCAACTCGTACGGTTTCAACTGACGGGAAGCATAGGCAATCGTCTTCCCGTGCTGCATGAGTACACATCCAAGCCCTTCGCCTGAAGCATCGCTATAAACTAAGAAACCCTCATTACCACTCGGTAAGGCCAAGACGGGAGCGGTCGTCAACCGCTTCTTCAACTCCTCGAAACTCTTCTGTCTCTCATCGGTCCACACAAACTTCTCTGACTTCTGCAACAACTGAGTAAGTGGTCGAGCGAGCTTAGAGAACCCCTCGAGTAATCTACGATAATACCCGGCCAAACCCAGAAAACTACGGATCTCCTTCACATTCTTGGGCGGCGCCCAATCCAACACTGCCTCTATCATATGTGGGTCCACACGAACACCCTCGGCCGAGATCATGTGACCGAGAAACATAACCTCCTGCAACCAAAACTCACACTTTGAGAACTTCGCAAAAAGACGCTGAGTTCTCAAGATTTCCAGCACGATATGCAAATGACGTGCATGCTCCTCCTCGCTCCTCGAGTAAATCAGGATATCATCGATAAAGACAACTACACACTTATCGGGGTATTCGATAAAGACTTTGTTCATGAGCTGCATGAACACGGCTGGGGCGTTGGTTAGCCCAAAAGGCATAACCACAAACTCGTAGTGACCGTATCTCGTCCGAAAGGCCGTCTTCGGGATATCGGAATCTTTCACTCGGAGCTGGTAATACCCTGATCTCAAATCAATCTTCGAAAACATAATTTCCCCTTGCAATTAGTTAAACAAGTCATCAATCCTTGGGAGCGGATACTTATTTTTGATAGCCACTTTGTTCAACTCGCGATAGTCGATACATTGACGAAGTGACCCATCCTTCTTTTTTACAAACAAGACCGCTGCGCCCCAAGGCGAAGCGCTCGGCCAGATGTAATCCATGTCTAGCAACTCTCCAACTGTTTCTTCAACTCAAGCATTTCGGCAGGCGCCATACGGTATGGCGTCTTAGAAATCGGTGCTCCACCCGACTCTAAATCAACAGTAAACTCAATCTCTCGGTCTGGCGTCAAACCCGGCAACTCGTCTGGAAAGACGTCAGGATACTCACACACCACCGGAATAGACGAGAGCTCGACTCCCCCTTCTTCCGATCTCAAAACATAACACCAGTAACCAGTGCAACCTCCTCAAAGAAGTCTCACCGCTTTCATAGCGCTGATCAGAAATCTCTGACTGCTCCGATTACGCCCCACAAAAGAATACTCAGTACCGTCAGAGGCTAACATCGAAATGGTTCTCTCTCTATAATTCATGATCGCCCCGTGCCGGTCTAGCCCATCCTCACCAAGAATCAAATCCTTATCCTTAATATCTACCGCAATCAGATTAGAAGGCCAATCTCTCCCCGCGATACTCACAGGAAAATCTCTAATCCCACGATCCCCCACGATGCTATCCCCACTAGGCAGTTTAACAAAATGGTTCACATGCAACCAGACAATCAACATGCAGACGATGCACATAATCCAGATATATGAAAGAATGCCTAGCATCAAAATCGAATAACATGGAAACAGGATGGTGAAGGATGTGAACGGTACCTGTAGCCACCGTCGCGTCAGGATCTCCAGCTCATCTCATCTCATACACATGGGGCAGAATAGACCCCGCACTAGAAGCTCCCCCTCTAGAAGGCTGCCCACGACCTCGACCTCTACCAAAACTCTGCTGAGGCTGAGAAGTTATCGGTGCTTGATTCACGCTAGGTTCTCCCACAGCCGGGGCTGACACTTGAGTAACTGGTGCCCGACCTTCATCTATACAATACTTAGCACGATTCCCCATCCGACCGCAAGTAAGACACTGAATCATAGGCCTGTCACACTCACTCATCATGTGTCCGGGACGACCACAGTTAAATCAGGTAGGACCACGAACGGAAACAGTAGGAGCAGACTTAGAACCATTTCCTCACCCAAATGACGGGGACTGATTCCCGAAGACTCGCGAACTAGACTGGGCCTTTTGATTCCCGCCAGACTTACCTCCCAAAAACTGACCGGAGGTCTTCTGTTTTTTACCCTTGGTTGCCATCTCTGTCGCAGAAAACGACATCTCATAAGCCATTGCTTTGTTCTGATAGTCCTTCAAAGTTGTACACCCGAGACCAGACATGTAGTGACGAACCCTCGGATTCATCCGCATGTCAAAGTGGCAGATCTTATCTAGCTCATCCCGGACCTGATTTCTCACATAGTGAAGTTGCTGGTTGTAGTCCTTGATCGCTTGCGAAATAGGAACATCCTGGGGCTTAGCCTCAAAGAAGGCTCGGATCCTACCCTCTTTTACTGGCCATGGACAAAATTCGTCCTCCATCAACTCTCGGAACTCTGCCCAAGTGGCTGCCCGGTCTCGTGGTTTCAGTGCTTGCCACCACGTTGCTGCCTCCTTGGCGAGGAAGTACTGAGCGATGGGTACCTTCCTCTCCTCGGAGCAGTTAGCTGCCTCAAACACCTTTTTCATCTCAAATAACCAACTCTCCTAACCGGACCCCCTCATTCGCGTGTGTGAAAAAAAAAACTCTCCTAACCGGAAGGGTCGGAAGTGCCATCAAACTGCGGAGGACGCATACGAATCACGTCCTGAAGTAACTTATCGGTGCTGGATCCAGTAGGCGGAACTGGGTTAGCATTAGCTTGGCCGACCAAGACGGCCTGAGTCAGTAGTATAATTTGGTTCGCTACTTGCTGTAGAATATTCACTACTCCAATATTCTCATGAGCATTGCCGGAGCTAGCAGACTGATCCTGCTAGCCTCTGGCACTGGGTGGAACACTGTTCGACAAGGAAGGCATCACCGAATCAGTTCCTGAGTTGTCGGACATGGCCGCCCCACCGGCTGCGCCACGTCCCCTACCGCGTCCGCGACCGCGTCCGCTTCCTTTGCCAGCAGGTATTATGAAGAAGTAACGGGTGAGTACAGTTCAAAAGCAAAATGCAACAAGATACCAAGAAAGGAACAGAACAGAACAACGCATGAGTCGTACCTTTCTTAGGGCAGTCACTCTTGAAATGCCCTTTCAGACCGCAGTTGAAGCACTTGCCCTTCGGCTTTTTGTTCGTTTCCGGCTGACGAGCCTTTGACTAAGGAGCCTTGCCCTTAGCTTTGAAGGTTGCCACTTGCTTCTAGCCAACCTGCTTTAACCTCTTTCCCCATTTGGGTTTTGAAGAAGCAGCACCGGTTGCCGCAAGAATTTGATGATAACCTTGTTTGAAGAGACCTTCGGCGGACTGAAGCTCTGTCAGAAATTCCGCCAATGTGTAAGTCCTACGATTCGTATTGTAGTTAAGACGGAACTACTCAAAGCTTCTTGGTAAACTGCCTAAGATAATATCGACCTGCGACTCCGCATCGATAGTGGCCCCCAGTATGCTCAGTTCGTTCAAATGAGACATCATTTTAAGAACGTGATCCCTTACTGGGGTCCCTTCAGACATTTAGGTTGTCATCAAAACCCTCATTGCATTTTGCCTAGCCGCCCGGTTCTGATGACCAAACATCTCAGTGAGATTTTTCATCATTTCAGCGGCCGAGCCCATCGTATGATGCTGATGCTGCAATATATTTGTCAATGAAGCCAAAATGTAACAACGAGCCATCTCATCAGACTTTTTCCATTTCCGGAATTCAGCCAACTCTTCAGGAGTGGCATCCGGTTCTGGTTCCAAAGGACTCTCCTCAGTTAAAACAAATTTATGCCCCTCGGCAGTCAAGACAATAGCAAGATTTCTTTTCCAGTCGGCAAAGTTAGTGCCATCAATTTTGTTTTCTTTGAGAATAACAGCTAGTTGATTGAAAGACATCTGAGAATAAAATTAAAAACACCATTCATCACATAATTGGACGCAGAATATATTGAAAAACCTTAAAACACTATATATGCAATCAACCAACACCTTGAAAAACCGCACATGCAAGCCACGATAGTGTGGACGTTTACATGTACATTTTCAAGTAGATTTTGTAATATCCGCAATTTTTGTTTTCGGTAATTTTCCTTTTTTGGCGGAAGTCCATCTTAGTGACTCTATTGTGACCGTTTCGTCATTCCGAGAATGATTAATTCTGCACTTTTTTGTCATCTGACTTCGTTTCGGTATCGTTTTGTTGAGTTCCGTGTTCTTAAGCAGCTTTTCCGCACTTGAGTTCGATTCTTGCGAATCTCGTCCGAAACTATTGTTTAGAGTCTCTCGTAAGTTTATTTAATGTTATTATTCATGTTGCGAGCTTTGGCTTGGTGTTTCGATCGTGTATCGTGTATTTCGGACGTTTTGGGCTGTTTTCATAATTTCCCAAAGTTTTGGGTAATTACTTTCCGTTGTCGAATTTCGAGCATTTGGGTTGTCGGAATCGTATGTTCTCTTAGCGCTTGGATTCGTCTTTGCGAGTACTTCGTAACCGTATCTTCGATTCATATCCAGATTTGGGTTTTGGGGTCGTTCGGGCCGTCGGAAGTAGCCACGGCCGAGTCACGACCGCACATTTTGGAGCAGGTACTGGCCTGGACGAGTTACGGCCGTAAGGTTCCGGTTACGGCCATAAATGATCGGCAGGCATGGCCTGACGAATGCCGGTTACGGCCGTAAGGGCCGAGAGTTACGGTCGTACGGGCGCCAGGCAGCTTCCAGACGAATGCCGGTTACGGCCGTAATGCGTGATCAGGTACGGCCGTAAGGGATTGGGCAGCTTCCGGACGAAGTCCGGTTACGGCCGTAAGGAGTGCCACTTACGGCCGTAAGTTGTCGGCACACACTGGGCAGTATAAATATGATCGATCAGACGTGTTTGCACCCGTTTTTCACTTCCTTTCTTTTCTGTCCGTGGCTGGAGGTTTGGAGAGGTCATAGGCATGTTGTCAGGCGAGGAATCCATGAAGTTCTGGAGTTAATATCATTGATTAATTCTTCTATAACATCCTTTGATCATGCGAATCAGGTCAGATTTCCTGAAAATCCTAGTTTGGGGGATTTTGGGGGTTTTTGTTGGTTTTGTCCGATTTAACCGTAATAACTTAGATTTGTGGCGTATCGATGATTATTTAGATGTATTCTATCATTTCCCTTGTGATTCCATGGTTGGATTGTCTAGATTCGTCACTTTGGTCGAGTTCTTAATCGACACCTTGAAGGTGTCCGATAAAAGGTCTTCGAGGGGGATTCAGACGTTATGCGATTATTATTCATCGTACGATTGTTAATTTATTGTTGATATAACTTAGCAACGAAATCCTTTTGAAGAACTCGAGTCGGAACCCTCCCGTTCGTTGTCTTCTTCGGGGTCCGAGCTTCCCGGTTGAATAGTGTTCTTCGGAGTGTTCGGTAGTGGTTAATGAGGCAAGTATCTTGCTATATGATTTGTGTCTTGCGGATAGAAACTTTGTGTTAGGTTTGTGATGAATTGTTTTGCCTTCGTGAATATGCTTCGAATGATTTGATAAGTGTGAGCAATTGATGGTAGTGATGATGTTTCTCACTTGGTTAATGTCGTGGAATGGTCTTGGTTGTGTTAATCATATGGTTCGTGTTGTGCGTGATTGGTCATGGTTGAATTATCGTGATGATCATGACATTTGTGTCGGTTTTGTTACATATTTGAATATGTATTACGATGTATTGTTGATTGGTTTGACTTATTGATAACCATGTGTGTTACTTGCTGTGATGTGTTGAGTTGATCAATATGAGTTGCGTCGTATTAATGTGTGTGTTCTAGGTAAGGTCTGACGAGGCCTCTGGAGTTCGGTACATGATGTGTACGAACAAGATGTGTATTCCAGGTAGGGTCCGTCGAGGCCTCTGGAGTTCGGTACATGATGTGTACGAACGATGTATGTTGTCCAGGTAGGGTCCGTCGAGGCCTATGGAGTTCGGTACATGACGTGTACGAACAATGCGGGTGGTCCGGGCAGGGTCCGTCGAGGCCTCTGGAGTTCGGTACATGATGTGTACGAACAGTAATCGTATGACAGTGATTGTTTGGATAACGTTATTATAACATGGGTCATGGACTGATAATGATATCTTAACTAATGTGTTTTGAAATGAGAATCGGCCCGAGGCCCTAACGTTTTCGAAAAGGTTTTGTAAATTGGGACTTGAAGTCCAAAAGCATTTCTACTTTAAAAATCCCCGAACTAATGAGGTCCTTTTCAAATATTGCTTGCTGGAATTCGAAATTCTAGAACTTCTCGGGAATATTTTGATAGTTGATTTCCATGGTAAATTCGTAGTTGCTATTTACTTGTTGCATTTCATATCGTATTATACTTGCACTAGTAAAACAGTGGAGTTTTACTAACCCTCGAGTAATCGGGGGGTGGATGTCTGTTTTGCGTCCAGGTACATGCAGATTCAGGGGAGCAGTCACAGGATTGACACAGGAGGATGACGAGCTGCGATACTAATCAAGAGATGAGAGTTGTTTGATTTCAGTCTTCCGCTGTATTGTGTTTCGACCCCTGTGTGGGTAATGTTGTTTTAGTCAGTTCTGTTGATTGAGTTGTGTGACCTCATCGGTCTGTATATTCACGTGTAAGTGACCTTAACGGTCTGTATTATTTTATTGTTTGACCCTGGCCGGGCAAACATTTGGTCGTTTTGTAAGGTTTAGCCTGGTAGATCCTCGTGAAAAGGGGTCTACGGCGTATAATATTCCCATATGGTTTTGGGGGTGTTACATTTATGAGGTTTAGTCTGGTAGATCCTCGTGAAAAGGGGTCTACGGCGTGTAATATTCCCATATGGTTTTGGGGGTGTTACAGATTTTAACGTCTTTAATTTTACTATCTAGCCAAGATACATTTTGACAAGTAAAATTAATAGTTGGTTCCGCTTGGCCATGTATTTAATTAACATAGACTCCGATGGGGAGCTAATTAATTAATACACCTAAGTGAACACCATAATTTAACCAACCTTAAAATATTAATGATAATAGTCCTACAGATGGAGAGGTCCTATCATAAAAAATAATATTCACCTTTTTGTTATTAAATTTGAAGTTTAAAACCAATGAGCCAATAATTAGCACATCCGATGTGGAGGAAGACTCTAATGTCAACGCGCATGCTAATTATTTCACAATTTAAACCAATTATGGAGGACAATTTGATTTTGAAAAATCAATTTAAAATCACTTAGTTATTTTGAAAAATTAAGGTTTTTAATTTTCTCATCCTAACATGCAAGGAAACATACGCATACATCCATACATGCCATACATCAAAACAATAAAAACCAACAAATAATAAGAAATTGGATAATTAAAGAGAGGAGTAGGAATGTAGCCATATGGACTTCTTAGACTACAAATTATGTCATGCAACTTAATATTGTCAAATTCTAGCCAATTTTACAACTTGTGGACGATTTTATCCTTCAACCCACCTACTTTTATGTCATCTTTTTCTTTTCATTCATTATTTTTCTCTCTCCTCTCTTTTCATCTTTCTCCTATCCGTTTTCTATCTCGTCCTTTTTCTCTCTCCCCTCTTTTCATCTTTTCATTCCACCCTTCACTTTCTCCTCCCCTCTCATCTTTCTCTCTCCATTTCTTTCTCTTTCTCTATCTAAAAATATTCAAAATCTCGCCGGAAACCGTCGCCGCCGCTGCTACCCCACAAACCACCATGGAGATCATAATATTCTCGACAGAACTCAAGGTTCGGGATCTTCCCTACTCTCTCTTGCGATTTTATTTCTCTTTTTCCATCTTTCTCTCTAAAAAAATCCTAGATCTATCTTGAAATAATGTTATTTTCGTATTTATTTTTGATGATTTATAAGTTTTCATATGATTCCTGATGATTTGTGGTATATTTGGGGTGATTTCCGACCGATTTATACGTATTAGTGTTTTAGACCTAGTTTTTCGCATGTTTGCATACGTGGTTACGAATTTACAGTTGTTACGATTTATTAATTTCGTACTGGGTTACCATGTTACAATATTGTCATTTCGTATCACTATGCCTTGATTTACTGTTAAGATTTTATCATTTCGTATCAGTATGAAGTTACGAAATTCGAATTTCATAACACATTTGTGCCGATTTGAAATTTTCGTATTGGAGATTTGGTATATATGTTACGAATTTGTAACTGTTACGATTGGTGATTGATACGATTTGTGGTTGAACTGATAGGTGAATTCATACGAATCTTGTTATTATCGCCTGTTTTTCTCAGATCTGTTACACATGTTACGAAAAATTCAATTTCGTATTGAATATTCTGATACGATTTTACATTTTCGTATTGAAGTAATGGTACGAAAAGCAAGAATAAATGATACGAAATATGATTTTCGTAATAAGGTTATAACTCTATTACGAATTTAGAATTTCGTATTAGATATTTTGTATCCCTGTTACGAAATTCGTATTTGGTATCGTCATTTTTATGCTTATTGGGTTTTTTGTGCAATTTAGTAACAACATTAATTATGTTGTTATGAAATTCGTATTTCGTAACAAATGTTACCAATTTCGTAACAGATGTTACGAATTTCAAAATTCGTAACTAATTTTGTTGTGTGAGATAGATCTGGTAACGAAGTTACGAAATTTAAATTTTGTAACACATTTGGGGTAATGATACGAAAAGCAAGAATAAGTAATACGAAATGTGATTTTCATAATAAGGTTATAACTTTGTTACGAATTTAGAATTTCATATTGGATAATTTGTATCCTGTTAAGAATTTCGTAATTCGTATGGTCATTTTTAAGCTTATTGGGTTTTTTTTGTGAGATTTAGTAACACTATTAATTATGCTGTTATGAATTTCGTATTTCGTAACAAATGTTCATCAATTTCCTAACATATGTTACGGATTTCGAAATTCATAACTAATTCTGCCGTGTGAGATGTTACGAAGTTACGAAATTTAAATTTCGTAACACATTTGTGCGACATATTTTTGCCCTGTTTTTTAACCCGGTTAAGAAGTATAATTTCGTAACACTTATTGTTGATACGAATTTCGTAACATTGTACTCCTTTGCTTTTGTTGTGAATTCTTGTTACGCCGTAACTAATTCTGATCAGCTACGAAATTGTAAAATCGTAACAGGTTGTGTTTTGTAACTGTGTTACGAATTATAATTTTGTAACATAATTTGCTATTTCGTAACATTATTTACATGTTCCGAATTATTGATTTGATTTTATTGTTTGTTTATTGTAGAACAAATGAACTTTTAGTCGAAAGAATCTGGCATCAGAAGACCACCGGATTATGCTAACTGGTGGGGAGAACACAGTAAAGGATATCCGCTGAAATCAACATTTGGAGCCTTCATGAAACTCCCCGACATCGTCTCAAGATCCAAAAAAGCGCTCCATTACATCATGACTTGTTTCTCTATTACGAATTATAATTTTTTTTATTTCGTATCAACATGACTTGTTTCTCTATTACGAATTTACGATTTCGTATCAGTTTGTCATTATTCTATGTTACGAATTTTACAGTTCATATAAATATGCCTTGTTTCTCTGTTACGAATTTATGATTTCATATCACTTTGTCATAATTCCATGTTCCGATTTTATGAATTCGTATCAGTTTGTCATAATTCCATGTTACGAATTCAATATTTAATATCAGTGCGATGTACATATTTTTAAACTTAAACTCTACAAAATACAAAACAATACCTCAAAATCGACTTCAAGTCGCGAAATCAGAAAATGTAAAAGAAAAAAAAATGAAGAAGGAAAAATGAAGCAAGAAAAAAAGGTGAAGAAGAAAGAGAGAGAAAAGAGAGAAAAAAGAAAAATGGAAAAATAAAAAAATGAAGAGTGGAGAGAATATTTGTGCAGAAAGAGAGAGAGAGAGAGAGAGAGAGAGAGAGAGAAAGAGAAAAGAGAAAATGGAAAAGAAAAAAAGAATGGGAAAAAATAAAGAGAAAATAAGTAAGGGTAAAATGGTCCAAAAACACTCAAATTGGCTAGAATTTGTCCATATAAAGTTTCTTGACAAATATTGTAGTCCACCTAGTCAAAGTGGCTATTTGGTTGTATTACCTCATAATTAAATCCAATTATCATGGCTTTTATTCTCCGTTTTGAATAACGAGAAAATCTTCGGCTCGTTTGCTCCCACTGCTTCAAGCATCTCGCGGAAAAACGAATTGAACGACCCGAACTGGACAACTTGACCCGCTGGCCGCTGCCCGAATTGCCCGACCCACTGCCCGGCTGCCCGACCCGCTGCCCGAGCTGCCCAGCTGGCCGAGTGCAGCAGGCCGCGGCCGAGAGCAGGCGCTGGCCGAGCGCTGATCGGCTCCCTGCTGGTCTCGGTCGGTTCGTCCGATCGGGACTCCTCTTCGCGCTGGACTTCTTTCTCTTTCGTACTTTGAGTTTTCCAATTCGATTACAATTTTATTCAAAATAAAATACATCGAATTTACATCAAATTACAAGAAAAATAAATCCTATTCTACCCGTGGATTTTCTCACGGGAAAAACTTATACATGCCACAAAAAACGGGCCAAATTACCAAAACGCGTAAATAAATAAAACCATCACATAGCCATAATAATTGGATCATATTTTTCTGCAAGACAAATTCTAGCAAAATATTCTAAAAAATCATACTATACGAATATTTAATTGCTAGCATATTAATCACCAAATTAATTAAATTGAACAGAACCTAAAAACGGACTCCGATACCAATTGTTGGAATATAAAACGCAGCGGAAGCATGCTTGAGGGAATAATTTAATAAAAGGTTTTATAAACTAACCAACAGAAAAACCGGATCTATTTAGGCTTGTCAACTAATTAACTAAACAAATTAATAAACAATTAAATAAACATATTTACGCATGGGAGTCGGTAATTTTTACCTTTGACGCGAAGTGGTAGAAAATCCCTTTTTGATCGATTTATGTCCTCTTCGTGTTCCTCTCCGATCTTCTTGTATTTCTACCTCAAGATCTTCTAGAGTATATCCCGCTTACGTCCGGATGTCGTGTGGGCAACAATCTACCGGATCAAATATAGACAGCTGGAGTTCGGCCGAAATCTCTTCTCAAGAAACTTATGATTTTTGTTCTCTCTATTTTTCTTGAATATTTTGAGTATTTTAGAAAAATATTGTGTTAACTAAATTGTGTAATCCAAGACACAAGTCAAGATCCACAATTAAACACACACAGAAAATCGATTTTCTTGGGCAATGAATGTAGAAAAATCGGCCACCCTTATGTCTTTATTTATAGGTGTTTTGGGCTACTATAGGGACCTTAAGGAGGATATGGTAAGGACTCCCAATAGATATCTTCATTCCAATATTAGGACTCTTCCTAATATGAAGACTCTATTAATATCAACTTAGTCCACTAATAAGTTAATATTGCACTTCCTACCAAAATCCCAAATTACGAAATTGGGCTCCTTTTTGAATTAATTATTTCCCGTGTTTAAGATATTCCATGTTCATTAATTAATTTAAGCTACTTACAGCTTTTAATTAATTAATATATTATACATGAGTATACCACTCGACCTTTATTATTATATCGGAAAATTAATTCCACCTGTAGGGTTTAATATAATAATCCTTTCAAGTGCCTCAAAGGACATGATTAACCCGACTGGTCGGGACACGATTTCTAGCTATAATATTAATTATCATATAAATAATAATATTGCCCAAAATATCGAGCATATTGAGCCAATCATTGTGGCTCTCACCCATGATAAATCAAAGCAATAAATATTAAATATATATAACTAAATATTAATCACTAGAATTAAGAAATAATAATTATCCGAGATGTACGTTCTTCTTATAGTCAGTACAGAAGAATCTATCTCACCTCGATCTTGTTCAACGTATAACGAATACGCTAATTAGGGCTGAGCACCGAGTCTGACCCGGCCCGGACTGACCCGGTCCGGAATGGCCCGGATTATAAATGGTCGGACTTTATCGACCCGAAGCCCGGACTGTTGAGCCGGCCAACCGGTCCGGACCAGAAACCGGTCGGTCAAGCTCCGGTTCTAGCCCGATTTTGTAAAAAAAAATTTTTTTTTAGCATATTAAGTGTCCTTTTATTGCATATAAAATGCTTTCTTCTTTACATACTCCCATAAAATACAATTATCAATCTTAATATCTTCATTTAGTCATCAAACTCCCAAGTTCAACAATATTTTAGTATAAATAAACTTAATTAGAATAATGTGCAATCATAATCGAGTCATTAATCATCATTATTTCATCACCACCGAGGGTAAATTACAATAAAAAATATTTTTTTTTGTATTTTTATTTTTACCGGGTCATTCCGGGCTAGACCCGGATTTTCTGGGTTTTGACCCGGTCCGGCCCGGAACCCGATTTTAGACAAAATGCAGACCCGGGACCCGGACCTAATTAACAGGTCCGGTCTAGGTCCGGTCCGGGTCTGGTCCGGGTCCGGGTAAAAACCGGGTCCGGACCATTTGTGCTCAGCCCTAACGCTAATATATGCTAATGGTCAAGACCAACCAATCTCAAGCATATAGTACAACCTTTCACATAACGGTCTAATGTTATATAGGTTGTGAACTAAATAATACTATATAAGGAACCGATAATGTGATCTTATGTGTGACACGGCACACTACATTATCTACAATATAAAGTAATTTAGACTGCATTTGCATAACCATAGCGTGAATAAATATGCAAAACATGTGATAAATGAATTAAATATTCTCATAGATAAAGACCGGGAAATTAGGTAATACAAGCATAAAATATGCTTTGACGTATACAACCCTAACAGTGGCGATACTAGCTACCCGAGAAGTCTTGAGTCATTTGTCATATCTTTCGATTGTGTAAATTATGATGTCGTGTAATTATTTTCTTAAATATAAGTCGGAATTGTAATACCCGTATTTTTTCATTTCCATACCTTTCGATTCTAGTTACTCGCTTGTGTTCATTGATATATTTTGGACATGTTTTGTGCTGCACTTTTTATCATTCGAGCGAGTTTTGATATTGTTTCGGACTAATCGGCATATTATTGCGACTTTTTCGTATTTGGGTTCGATTCTTGTAAATTGCTCGAAACTGTTGTTTTGTTGTTCCTACAAGTTCATTTAACATTTGTGGTCCTGTTGTGAACTTCGGAATTGTTATTCGATCTCGTATCGTGATTTTTCGGACATTTGGGCCATTCCATAATTTTCTAAAGTTTTGGGTAATCACTTACGTGCTCGTCATTACCTACCTTCGGGTTGTCGAAATCAAATGTTTGTTTAGCGCTTTCGTTCGTTGTTGATAATCCTTTTTAAGCGTTACATTGCATTTTTCGAGTCGTCACATTTTGAGGTCGTTCGAGACTGATCAGACAGCAGAATGGAATCTGCTGCCAGAATGCAGGTTACGGCCGTAACCTGCAATATGTTACGACCGTAACCTGCAATATGTTACGCCCGTAAAGGCCAATGTGTTACGGCCTTAATAGCCATAATGGTACTGCCGTAGCCCAGTCCAGAATATAAAGTCTAGACATGGGTTTTTAGAGCAATTTTGCTTTTTTCTTTCCTCACGCGGGGGCAGAGTTCTTAAGGCGATTTCGGGGCGATTCTTCATGAAAGTTCACCAATATTTCATCCTACAACATAGTCATCAAGGTCTTGGTGTGGATTAACAACATCAAATCATCATTTTCTCTTTGAATCGAGGTAATCATCCTAGAACCCTATTTCGGGAATAATTGAGGGGTTTTCTTAATTTCATAATTCTAATCCGAGATTGTTGGTTCCATCATTTTTATCTAGACTTATTGATCAAAATGAATAGGTGCATAAAGAGCGAGTCTATCCATGGTTTGAATTCCATTTTTCATGAATTGTCGGGTCGATTTGTGTTCTTGACCGTTTTGAGAGAAACCCTTGAACTTTAGTTGTTCGTTTATTTGGTGCAACGGATTTACGTTGTGTTAGGGGAATTATTCTCATTGTTGTTATTATCGTTCGTAGTAATTGTCGCGTGTTGGTGCTCGGTGGAGTCATAGGATTCATAGATGATTCGTGCCAACTTACTACGATCGATTTTCCGTGCTTGCGATTATTCGAAGCAAGTATCTTGCCCATGTTGGAAATAAAATGCAGCGGAAGCGAAGTTGGTGAAAGTTTATAATCGCGTTTTACGCATCCACGAGCATAAGATCTATTTAGGCATACTAATTAATTAACTACTAAGATTAACAAGTAATTTAAATATTATTTATTATTTATTAAATAAATATATTGGTAATTGAATATCCTAATCTAGATCTAATAGATCATAGGATATTACCTTTGAAGCGTAGTGGTTGCTTTCGTCTTGATCTCATTGTATTTCTACCTTTAGACATTGTAGAGTATGATCCGCCTTAACCCGGACGTTGTGTGGGCAACGATCTACCGGATCTTGCTTGGACAATAATGGGATCGGCGGAACCTCTTTGATATGTGATCACTCGATTTTTCTTTGCTTTCTAGTATTGCATGAACACTCTTAGAAAATTGATGTGTTATCTAAATTGTAGAATCGAAGACACAAGTCTAGATCTACAATTAAACACAAGAAGAAAAACTGATCTCACAACCCTTGCAAAGTTATGTTTCGGTCGAACCATATAGTCCTATTTATAGGCTTCTTGGACTAGTACTAGGGATCTTAAGGAGGATTAGGGAAGGACTCCTAATAGACCTCAAATTTCCTTATTATGACATTTCCTAATATATTGAGTCTATTAATATCAATTCAATCCACTAAAGAATTAATATTACACTCCCAACCCAAATTCCAATTTACGAAATCGGGCTCCTTATTTAAATATATTATTTCTCATGTTTGAGATATCGAATATCCATTAATTAATTATAAGCTACTGACAACTTTATTATTACCACTTGAACTTTATTATTATATCGGAATTAAATCCACATGCAGGGTTTAATATAATTATAATTATCGAGCTCCTCAAGGGGACATCATCAACCCGCACGAGTCGGGACACGATTTCTAGTAATAATAATAAATGTCATATAAATAATATTATTGCCCAAGATACGAAGCTTATTGAGTCGATCATTTTGACGTCACCCATGGTAAATCAAAGCAATAAGTATTATAAATATACAATTAAATATTATATACTTAGAATTAAGAAATAATAATTATCCGAGATTTACGTTCTTCTTACAGTAAGTACATAAGACATTATCTCACTTTGATCCTGTTCAACGTATGCAAATACACTAATGTATGCTAATAGTCAAGACCAACTAATCTCAAGCATACACTACAACCTTTCATATAATTTGTCTAATAATTATATAGGTTGTGAACTATTATATTATTTTAAAAGGCACCGATAGTATGATCTTCCGTGTGACACCAACACACCACATTATCTACAATATAAAATAATTAGACATTTCATTTGCATAACCATAACGTGAATAAATATGCAAAACATGTGATTAAATGTAATTAATATTCTCATAGGTAGTTACAGGGAAATAAGATAATACAAGCATAAAGTATGCTTTGCAGTATACAACCCTAACAGCCCATACATTTCGTGTTTTGTAGATATAATGATTCATAATCGACTATGTGCGTCTACTTGAGTGCTTAGAACGAACTTTCTAAAGAATCAATATTGTTTCGAATAAAGTCTTTCTTTCAAGATACTTATGTGCTTTGGGAATAAATGAATTCTATGAATATGTTGTAATGTGGTTGTGAACTGAAATACGTTGTCTTTGTATTGTGTGGTTATAAAAGCTCTTTTACATTGGTCTAGGGTTGTGTGTTGGAATGTGTATGTGTTTGTGTGACGATTGTCAAGATGATGTGTTGGGAAAACATAAACCCTGTATCGAAACAGCCGGGATAACCAATCCCTGTATCGAATAGTGTTGATAAGAGGTTTTGACACATATGCCAATCCTCAATATAGTAAGGAAACTGTATCGAAGAGTTGAAGCATCAACCTGTATCGAAAGCCTGTCTCGAATCCAGCATATAGTGGAACCTTTCAGTACAGCGAAGAAGTCGTATAAAGACCAAGTCTGGAAACTGTCTCGAATCACCAATACAGTGATCTTCCATACAGCCCTCAACAGGACAAAGAAGGAAACTTCAGAAGTCAAGTCCCGTTGATAAAGAAGTATTTTAAATACTCAAGGATAAAGTATTTAAATACTGTCAGTCAATAGATCTTCAAATCCCGCTAAATCCAGATCATGCTTTTCATCCCATTGGAACAGAATCTTGCTCAACGGATTTATCTCAACGGATATATTTTCCAGAAGACTATATATATCTCATCATGGCATTGAAGATCAGTTACCGAAGTTACCTAATTGACTGAAATTATCAAAGCTATCAAAGTTATCATCAGAGCAAAACATATCTCCAAAGCTTACTGCAACTCAGATCTAAGAGATATACGGTGCTCAACATCTTGAACAACACTTCATCAGCTAGAAGCTCATAAAGTCAAAGCTGTTGTTCATACCCTGTTCTATACTTTGAACAAACCCAGATCAGCCCTGTGTGGACTGAGTAATCGTTGCTTCTCCAGAACTGTGTGTGAAGGAATTGCATCGAAGAAGACGAAGCTTCAGAACTGTGTGTGAAGAAGCAACTCAAAGCATTAGCTCAAACCAATCTGTGTGAACGGTTGAAGCTAAGATCTTTATATCAATCTGTGTGAACGATATATTGATTGTGTGTTGTTATAATTACGTAGTTGTGTACGTAGTAATTATAATAAACCTTTTACTCCTGTGTGGAGGACCAGTGGACGTAGAGGGGTTTACCTCGAACCACTTTAAATACTGTGTTATTTACCTTCAGTTTTTACTGTTTTAATTACTGTGATTAATTAAGTTTACACTGCATATGGAGTTGCTGTATCCACAGCAACTTACTGTATTTAAGACTTCCGCTACGCACTCAGATTTAAAATCAACACAGCTTGTTGTTTAAACTACTTCCCAAGCTGTATCCAGTATACTTAGTGGCCAACAAGTGGTATCGGAGCGGTTGATTCTAAAAAGAATCAGTCGTATTTTTAATCGAATCAGATCCAAAATCACTTACTCTTTAAAACAGTCTCTTTCATTTCTTTACTTTCACATGGATACATCAATGGTCAACAAAGTGCCTATGTTCTCTATTAACGAATTTGATGATTGGAGAATTAGGATGGAGGCTCATCTTGCAGCAATGCACGAAGAGATGATTTTTGTTATACAGGATGGCCCTATCAAGATCATGAAGGTAAACACGGCCGCAAGGATTGAAGGCCAAGCCCATGCTGAGATGCTCGAGAAGGAACGCGAGCAATGGACCACAGATGAAATAAAGCGAGCCAACCTCGACAATGTGGCTAAGAACGCGTTATTTGTCACTCTTGACAAAGGCACGTTCTCGAAGGTAAAGAGCTGTAAAACAGTCAAGGAAATCTGGGATAAACTAAAGATGATTTGTGAGGGAACTGAGCTCTCAAAAGAAAACAAAATTTCAAAACTGACTCAGCAATTTGAATCCTTTGAAATGAAACCAACTGAGACACTTGAGGAACTTGACCTCAGATTCACTGGTATTGTTGGTGAACTTGAAGCTTTGGGCAAAATTTATACCCAAAATGTGAAGAACTTAAAAATTTTCAGATCTCTCCCTGCCCGATGGGACATTAAGACCACAGCTATGCGTGTATCTTGCAATCTTAATGAAATATCTACTTTTGATCTCTTCTCTGACCTCAAAGCTTTTGAGTATGATATTGACAGAAGAGAGAAAGCTGAAGAATCTCCTTCAAAGGTCATAGCACTAGCCGCTGTATCGAATCGTCGACACAGCATGCCCAGCTCATCGAAGTCTAGTCACAAGAATGCTGAGAGTGACGACGACATCCTGTCTCAAGATGAAATGGCGCTTCTCATGCACAAATTCAAAAAGTTCATCAAGCAGTCTGGAAAGACTCCCTACAGGCCCAAACCTGTCCACAAGGTAAGTACCGAAACTTCATCCGGTGATGCTAACCTGTGCTATAATTGCAGGAAACCAGGGCATTATGCAAATAAATGTCCTCATCCCAAAGTTCAAAGGTTGCCAGAGGCCGAGCAACAAGAGAGAGATGAAAGAAGACGTGCTTGGAAAAACAAGCTCAAGGCCCTGATTGGAGAATCAGAAGCCTCCCCCACACCATCCAAATCAGAAGAATGTCTTCAGGTGGTCACTGAAAGTTATTCATCTGACGATGAGTTCGATGATAAAGCATATATGTGCTTTATGTCCAAAGACATTCCGGAATGTGAAGATAGCGATGATGAGGTAAGCTCAACCTCAGCTATTCCATCAAATGCATCTCATACTTTTGAAAACATGATGAATGAGTTTAAAAACATTCAAAAGGCCCATGAGACATTGAAAAATGAGAATATACACTCAATGTCTAACCTAGAGCCGAAAGATGAAAATGACTTGTCAAGATAAATTAGGAAAATATGTCTCTTGATCGTGAAACCAAAGAAAGTCGATTTTGAAAAACTCATGGAGAGCAATCATCAACTTGCTCATGAACTAAGTGAGGTTAAAACTCACAACGAGAGCAAGACAAATGATTTGGTTCTACTTCAAGCCAAAGTCACAACTCTCGAAAAACGAGAAATTAAACTTGAGACCACTCTGAAATCGTTCGAGAAATCGTCCAAAAGAATGGAAGAAATTCTAAGCACTAGGCAACATGCTCATGATAAAAGTGGCTTAGGATACAGCTCATGTTCAAACAAAGGGAAAACTAGTACAGTGTTCGTCAAGAGTGTGGAACACATTCCTGTTTCGAAAGAAACTTCGAGTCCCGTAAAGGAACCTGTTGCACAGCGAACAACAAAGGCTGCTATTCCGCCCCCACAATCCTATTCCAGACATCGGAATCACCAGCCATTCAGACCTGAAAGGCGCACTCAACAGCATGCTCCCCGAGCATATCAACAGCGCCAACAGCCGTCCAGAAGGAAGACTGTATCCAAATACCAAAGGCCCGCACGGCAGTACTATCAGTACAGCACGCCGAGGTATTAGATACAAGAGCCCCGTTATTCCTCGAGACAGCAGGTGTCCGCTCAGTATCAACAATAGCGTTGGGAATCCAACTGGAGACCCAGAAGGCAAGCTGTTAGGCCAAGGAAAATGGATCCACCTCCAAGACGGCACTCGTACTGGATTAATAATAATAACCCTGAATTTTACATGCATAATAATTATCATGATTATAGCGACTACGTGTATGCCCCACGTAGATATCGCAACACTGTACCGAGTGTAACCTACAGTAAACCAATTGCTGCCAGGAAAACTTGGGTACCTAGAGGAACTAACAATCATGGACCCAAAAATCAAAGGGGACCTAAATCTACTTAATTTCTTTGCTACAGGACATCCTAGAGGAGGATACCTGGTACTTCGATAGCGGATGCTCTCGGCACATGACCGGAGATAGAAGCAAGCTATCAGATTTTGTAGAAGGTCGCGGTCCAAAAGTTCGTTCCGGTGACAAATCAAAAGGAAGAACAAGAGGGAAATGAAACCTTCTTGTAGGAAAATTCAAAGTCACTGATGTTGCATATGTTGAAGGCTTACAATACAATCTACTTAGTATTAGCCAGTTCTGTGATAAACAGTTCTCGGTGAAATTCTATATAGATCGCTGTAGAGTCAAGAACATCCAAACCAAGGAATTTGTACTTACAGGAAGCAGATCAGGTAACATGTATATTGCTGACTGGAAGCCTGTGAGCTCCTCAATTCCATGCTTTGTTGCCAAAGGCACTGCAGATCTTAGCTGGTTATGGCACAAGAGGATGTCTCACGTCAACTTCAAGACGATCAACAATCTCTCAAGACAGGGAATGGTTAGAGGATTGCCAAATGTGTCATTCAAGAAGGACAGCGTCTGCGGACCGTGTCAGAAAGGCAAGCAAATCAAGTCAACCCTGAATAGCAAATCCTACCTTTCAACCCAAAGAGTGTTGGAAATGCTACATATGGATCTCTACGGTCCTGTAGAACCAGTAAGTTTGGGAGGTAAGAAATACTGCCTTGTTGTTGTTGATGATTACTCCAGGTATGCTTGGACAATTTTCCTTAGCAAGAAGAAGGAAACAACATCAAAGCTGCCCGAGCTCCTGAGAAAGTTGCAAAATGAAAAGGCATTGAGTATCGTGTCCATTCGTTCCGACAGAGGTACAGAATTTACTAACCGCTTTATAGAGCAATACTATTCGGAAAATGGGATACAGCACGAATACTCAGCTGCCCGTACACCTCAACAAAATGGTGTCGCCGAGTGAAAGAATAGGACGCTGAAAGAAGCAACAAGGACAATGATCGCCGCAAGCAAGTTGCCACAGCGTTTCTGAGGTGAAGCAACCAATACAGCATGCTACACTCAAAACCGCTGTATTGTCAACAAGCACCACAACAAAACAGCATATAAGGTATGGAACAACAAAACTCCGTTAGTTTCATATTTTCACATTTTTGGATGCAGGTGTTATGTATTGAATAATGGGAAGGATCAACTTAGAACCTTTGATGAGAAATCAGATGAAGGAATATTTGTAGGATACTCCTCCGTCAGCAAAGCTTACAGGATCTTTACTAAAAGGAAGCTGACGATCGAGGAATCAGTTCATGTAGTGTTCGACGAACCTCACCATGACCCTACGGGAGTAGATGATATTACTCAGAACATCCAACATCTATCTATCTTAGATCCTTCAACTCCCATAGAACCTGTCGTTGATCTAGAAATCAACCCCGCAGCTGTAAGAATCGACGTGGATGAAGCCGACGCTGTACAAGCTGAAGCTGCATCTACAGAAACTCTCGATACAGTACGGGACCCTGAATTAGAACCCGACCGAAGATGGTTGAGAGATCACCCGCAAGAGCTGATCATTGGAAACATAAATGCTGGTGTTTCTACTCGTAGGAGAATACAGAGTACACAAGGAAATGTACTTTGTGCACAAGAAGAACTTGATACTGAGATATCACAGTTTCCTGAATGGAAATCTCAATCCGAGCTTAGAAGACTCAATATGTGCACTATCGCTGTATTCTTAGCCCAGTCCGAACCTGTTTCGACCATAGACGCTCTTAATATTTCTCATTGGATAATATCTATGGAAGAAGAGCTTAACGGTTTCGAAAGAAACAATGTATGGTATCTTGTACCCAGACCTACACATCAATCGGTTATAGGAACCAAATAGGTATTTCGAAACAAAAAGGATCGAAATGGACTTATTATAAGGAACAAATCCAGACTAGTCGCACAAGGCTATAGTCAGGAAGAAGGCATAGACTATGATGAAACTTTCGCTCCTGTAGCCACACTAGAAGCCATTAGGATATTCTTAGCCTTTGCCGCCCATAAAAGCTTTATTGTATACCAAATGGACGTCAAGAGTGCATTCCTGAATGAAGACCTTGCCGAAGAAGTTTATGTTGAACAACCACCAGGGTTTGCCAACACAGACGGCATCGACCTAGTATACAGGCTTAGGAAAGCACTGTATGGACTTAAACAAGCCCCTAGAGCCTGGTATGAGACCTTGTCCCAGTATCGAACCGACAATGGATTTGAGAAAGGTGCTGTGGACAAGACATTGTTCAAAATACAGGAAGGTGATGACCTTCTTATGGTGCAAATCTAGGTAGATGATATAATTTTTGGTTCAACTAACCTTGCTTTGTGTCAAAGGTTCTCTCATATCATGCAAAGTAAATTTGAAATGAGTATGATGGGGGAACTTAGTTATTTCCTAGGTTTGCAGGTAAAGCAGTTGCCTATAGGTATTTTCATCAACCAGGAAAAATACAGCAAGGAGCTTCTCAACAAATTTGGAATGAACACTTCCAAACCATCGTCAACCCCCATGAGCACTTCCGTGCAAATTAGTGCTGATGAAGCCGGAAAGCCGTTTGACCAATCACTCTACAGGAAGCTCATTGGTTCGCTCCTGTACCTAACGGCTAGCAGACCCGATATCCAGTTTGCTGTTGGAGTGTGTGCGAGGTATCAAGTAGCACCTAAGGAATCACACTTCAATACAGCTAAACGAATCCTGAAGTACATTAAAGGAACAGTCGATGTAGGACTTTGGTATCCTAAAGAAGGCGGATTCGATTTAGTTGGATACAACGACTCGGATCTCGGAGGCTGCAAGCTAGATAGGAAGAGTACAAGTGGAACTTGTCACTTTCTTGGGCCCAGACTCGTTTCTTGGTTCAGTAAGAAGCAATTGGCTAACTCTCTTTCCACAGCTGAATCAGAATACTATGCTGCTGGTAGTTGCTGTATGCAGATCCTTCGATGCAAAGCAGTTAGCTGTCGATTATGGAATTGAAGCCAGAGAGACTCCAATCATGTGTGATAGCACGAGTGCAATTGCAATAACGCACAATCCTGTCCTGCACTCGCGCACTAAGCATATCAACATGAAGCATCATTTTATAAGGAATCATGTCGAGAACAAGGATGTTCGCCTCGAAAAGGTTCATACAGACATTCAGTTGGCCGACATCTTCACCAAGCCGCTCGACACAGTCAGATTCAACATGCTTAGACAAGAATTGGGAATGCTACAGCCCGACTCCCTGTAAGTAATTTACTGTTTTTACTCAACAATTGAGGGGGAATGCTGTAAGACCCAAGAATACAGTATCCAACGTTAATTATCTGTACACTCAGAACCGTCAGTCCAACACTGTAGTGAACAAAGACATATGAATCATCCTACAGCTGACGTGTGTAATAATTAAGGGGGAATACAGTATGACCCATGAATACAGCATTAATCCAAAAGTTGTTGTATGGAATTTAAAACCTATATGTACCTTTTAAGGGGGAAAGCTGTATCGTCGCGGATACAGCACATACAATAGGATTTCTATTCAGTATATATTATAATATTTCATTTTAAAAATGATTTTTGTCCACGTGCCCTGTTTTTATGTCAAACATCATTTACATTAAATGCCTTACACGACATCTAGACTGAATCTCAAAAGCCGCGATGTTTTCAAATTGTTTAATGTTTTAAAACCGCCGTTTCAGGTATTTAGGGTGACAACAAATGTCAGAAGTGGGACCCGCTCATATTTTAACATTTTAATGGATAAGTGTACCAGTTACACTCAGTCCATCTTAACCGTTGATTTCAAAAACCGGTTCCCATCCCTTAAAATCTGACCATTCGTACTCTGAAAAACCCTATTTAGCCGCCCACTATAAAAGAACTGATAGTGCCATTAGAGACTCTTTACGCTTTATGCAAATTTAAGAGTACTCAAGCACATACAGCCTACATAGTTTTCTGCATTTTACTGCAAATTTCGTGTATTCTCTTTCACTTTTTCTTGAACAATCATCAATGGCTGGTCAGACATCTTCTCCCGCACTCAAGAAAACCGCAAACATCATCGATGGATGGATCTTCTCAAGATCTGTCGTCATCGAACGCATTCTCGCTGAAACAAATCATGTCGAACCCATGGAGTTCATCATCACTCGTCTCCGTCAACAAGGTCTCTACCGCCTTGGGAGTCAAACCGCTGAGAAATACGATGTTCACTTGGTTGAGGACTTTTACCTCAACTCCGCTGTTCGTTTTCTGCCACTGGCCCAGGGAGGCCACATCGCTAATATCACTGCTACCATTCAAGGAGTGGAGATCTGTATAGATCGAGATCTTCTCCAGAATATTTACAGGCTACCTGTGTAGCGACCACTTTTCTAAAATATAATTCTTCAAATTTTAAGAAGAATAAATAAAAATTTTGCAGCGGAAATACATTTCAAAAAGACAAACTTAATAATTGCAAGTAATCTTCTCGAGTCATTGTTAAAACAAAACATACCTTGACATAAAAATAAAACAAATTGAACACTTGTTCATAAACATAGTTTGAAATAAATAAACATCTAATCATAGGCTTGATCATCCCACTCTCAATCGCACGCCACATCGAGCTCCTCAATCTGAAAGGGGTTAAATAGTGGGGTGAGCTTCCAACTCGCTCAGTGTGGAGAGTACGCAATATGTCTACGTTAATTACTAAATATATTAGCAAGTATAAACAACATGACTGATAAATTCTGATGCCCGTCGGCTAGCCCGAAGGCTTTATGCACAATTAAGTGCTTCTGACTAATTTGCACATTTAAGTGCTTCTGACTGATTGCACATTTAAGTGCTTCTGACTGATTGCACATTTAAGTGCTTCTGACTGATTGCACATTTAAGTGCTTCTGACTGATTTCACGTGCACATACGAGACAATATATAAAGCAATTAAAATAAACAAAAGCGTAATAAATCCCCACACCTGGATAAAATGCAGTTCTTGAACTTGAATGTGATGAGATGCTTGACTCGACAATTCTAGGCCCGTAAATTCTTGATATTATCTACATTTAATAATAATAATCTATTATTATTATAATTTGTAAATATATAATAACTGAGAATAAAATGCTGAGGCATAGATTAAAATTGAATTATTTGTGGGAATCTAAATAGAGTAACACTTAAAGAATTAAACATTGAGGACTGAAATTGAAGCAATTATAAATGTGATGGGGTTAATTTGAGATGATTGGAGACTGAGTGGACTGAAATTAAGAGGCTGAAAAGAAAACCCGGGGGTCACTCTGACAAAGTTCAAAAGATTGGGACTTAGATGGAAATTCACTGAAAATAAGGGTATAAAAACCCTTAACACCTAACCTCAGCCGACAACTCATTTTCTAACCTGCTCCCTTCAACACTCTCTCTCTAAAACTCTCCTCCCTCATCGTTTCTCAGTCCCTCTCTCTACCGAAAAAAAAAAGAAACACACACACACACATACACCTACACACACTCACACCTACACACACTCACACCCGCCGCGAACTGGATGAATCGAAAAATAAAATTCGTTGGCGTCGGTTCGGGCAAAGAGGTCGCCGCCAAGGTGTGGTCCGACGATGGCAGATATTGATGTTTCGCGTGGTTCCACCGGTGGCTCGCGAAGGAGGGGAGGTCCAAGTGGCGGCGGCGATGGTGAAAGGCTGGACGGCTCGCCGAAGCCGTGGATGGCGATGCGATTTGGAAGGGAAGAAATTGGACGGCGACAACAGCCGGGTTGGTCGCGGTTCTGGGCCGACGGCGGCGGAAAGGTTGCAGTCAGAAAATTCTCAGGTGTGAAGTTCTTGAGCCAATAAAGATATTTATGTGAGCGGAGCAGGTATGATTCCCGGCAACTGGCTCCAGTTCAGGGAATAAAGAGGAGAAGGAAATAAAATAAAAGGCCGACTTTGCTATGAGGCAGTGAATATTTTTTTCAGAGAGATTTACCTGTTTGTGAAATTTTTCTGCGTAGATTTGAGGATGAGTCTTGCTGTAAAAAAAAATGAGTTTTGGTGTTTGTGTGATTTCTGGTGTATAAAATTTTGCTGTGAAATTTATTTTTGTGCCGTGAGAAAAATGGATATGAATTGTCATGGATTGTGATTTATAGTTTTAGTCTAGGATTTAACTGCTCATTCCATGATGATAAAACTCCCCCATTATGCCCACTACCTCTTTTAAGGAGGTTAATGAAGGTGAGAAAACTCCCCCATGTTCATCGTGTGTGAGTGTAGGAGAGAGAAATATGGGCTGAATATTATAATGGGTTTGGATCACTAAACAAAATTAATATGGGCCACCATAATATTGCTATTAATGATAATAATTGAGTTTAAAATAATTAACAATAAATATAGTCGGGCTGAATGAAATAATAATAATAATATTAATGATAGTAATAATAAAAATATTTTGGTAACAATTAATTTTATTTAAAATTTGACTCGGGCCTAGAAATGACGAGATGAAATGATGAATTAAAAATGAGAAATGAAACGAACGAATCGCATGACTTGTCATGAATAATAATGGTATAAATGAATTTGCATGATCATGAAATAAAATGAATTAATGATAAATTATTCGGGCATTAATTTAATAAAATAGAACATGTTCTCTATAATTCACAATAAATGTATATGCGAAATCGGGGCGTTACAACCTACCCCCCTTTAACAAATTTTCGTCCTCGAAAATTGAGTTCCGTACCTTGAAAAATAAATGTTGGATACTTAGAACGGATCTCCTCTTCACGTTCCCAAGTTGCCTCATTTGGTCCATGACGACTCCATTGAACTTTCACCAATTTAACCTCTTTATTTCGTAACTGGTGTACCCTACGCTCCAAAATAGCTATAGGTACCTCCTCGTAAGTCAGATTCTTGGCTACATGCAACTCTTTGAAATTGCATACATGACCAGGATCATGTACGCATTTTCTCAGCATGGAGACGTGAAAGACATTGTGCACTCCTGATAATTCCACCGGTAATGCCAAACTATAAGCAAGATCACCAACACGACCCAAAATCTCAAAAGGTCCGATATAACGAGGCTGTAGCTTTCCCTTTTTACCGAATCGTATTGCTCCTTTCATCGGCGCTACTTTCAGGAACACCTTCTCTCCAATCTCAAATTGGATATCTTTCCTCCGTTTATCCGCATAAGACTTCTGCCGATCCTGGGAAGTCTTAATTCTACTTCTGATTTCGGCTATCTTCTCTACAGTCTGCTCGATCAATTCTGGACCCAAAATTTTTCCTTCTCCAACCTCACTCCAATAAAGGGGCGATCGACATTTCCTTCCGTACAGAGCCTCATACGGGGCCATTTGTATAGTTGCTTGGTAACTATTGTTATAAGCAAACTCCACTAACGGCAAAATATTCTCCCAATTCTCACCAGTATCAAGAACACACACCCTCAACAAGTCTTCAAGTGTCTTGATAGTCCGCTCAGATTGACCATCGGTTTGCGGATGATATGCAGTACTGAAATTCAACTTAGTGCCCAAAGCACTCTGAAGACTCTTCCAAAATTTCGACGTAAATCGCGGATCTCTATCTGATACGATCGACACTGGAACACCATGTAGCCTCAAAATCTCCCGGATATAAATTTGTGCATATTGTTCCATACTGTAAGTCATCCTCACAGGTAGAAAATGAGATGACTTCGTCAAACGATCTACTATCACCCAGATAGCGTCGTTCTTCCTCACGGTTCGTGGCAGACCAACCACAAAATCCATTGTGATATGCTCCCATTTCCATTCTGGGATTTCCAACGGTTGAAGTAAACCTCCTGGCCGTTGGTGTTCTGCCTTCACCTGCTGACATATCATACACCTATCCACAAATACACCAATGTCCCGTTTCATTCCTCTCCACCAAAAGAACTTCTTTAGGTCATGGTACATCTTTGTACCTCCCGGGTGAGCGGAATATGGTGCATTGTGAGCTTCTTCAAGGATTTGCTTCCTAAGGGATGGATCCTTAGGAACACATAACCTCCCATCATAAGTCAAAACGTCGTCTGCGGAAACGACAAACTTCTCAATACTCCCAGCTTGTGCTCGATCCTTCATCTTGCATAAGAACTTATCACGTGGTTGAGCCTCCTTAATCTTATCCCTCAAGTTTGGTTGCAAGACCAAAGATGATAGGATTGCTTTCGAATGTTTTGAAGACTCAACTACCTCAATCCTCAACTGGGAGAACTCCTTTATCAAACTCTCCTGATCGGTCAAGCAAGCTAACTCGCCTCTAGTCTTCCGACTCAAGGCATCAGCTACCACATTAGCCTTACCCGGATGGTAATGAATAGTACAATCATAGTCCTTCACCAATTCTAACCATCACCTTTGTCTCATGTTAAGGTCCTTCTGTGTGAAAAGATACTTCAAACTTTTATGGTCAGTGTATATCTCACACTTTCCTCCGTAGAGATAGTGACGCCAAATCTTCAAAGACATGTACTACGGCAGCCTAACTCGGATCATGCGTTGGATAGTTCAACTCATGTGGTTTAAGCCGTCTCGATGCATAGGCTACTACTTTACCATGTTGCATCGTAACACAACCCAACCCCCGCTTTGAGGCATCACTATAAATAACAAAGTCTTCCGTCGGATCGGGAATCGTTAATCGGTGCCGAGGTTAGTCTCCTTTTCAACTCTTGAAAACTTTCCTCGCACTTGTCGTTCCATTCAAACCTCACGCCTTTCCTTGTTAATCTGGGTCATAGGAGTGGCGATTTTGAAAATCCTTCGATAAATCTCCTATAATAGCGACTAGGCCAGCCCGTAAAGGCTGACTTCGCTCGCATTCTTGGGTATTCCCCAACTACTCACCGCTACAACTTTATCGGGATCAACCTCAATTCCTTTTGAAGTCACCACATGTCCAAGGAATCCAACTCTGTTTAACCAAAACTCACATTTCTTGAATTTAGCATACAACTTCTCCTTGCGAAGTGTCTCCAATGTTATCCTCAAATGTTCTTGGTGTTGTTCCTTGTCCTTAGAATACACCAAGATGTCATCTATAAAGACGATCAGGAACTTATCCAAGTAAGGTTGGAACACCCTGTTCATCAAATCCATAAAGACTGCCGGTGCATTACTCAAGCCAAAAGGCATCACTACAAATTCAAAATGTCCATAACGGGTTCTGAAGGCCGTCTTGGGAATGTCACACTCCCTAATCTTCAGTTGGTGATACCCGACCGTAAATCAATCTTCGAAAAGGTTCCGGCTCCCCTCAACTGATCGAATAGATCCTTGATTCTCGGTAGTGGGTACTTGTTCTTCACCGTGAGTCGATTCAGCTCTCTGTAATCTATACACATCCGAAGTGACCCATCTTTCTTTCTTACAAGCGATCTTGGTGCACCTGTGGTGACACGCTAGGGCGAACAAATCCGAGCTCCAGAGCTCTTGAATGACCTTCAATTCTTGAAGTTCCTTGAGCCATTCTATATGGCGCTTTGGATGTAGGGCCGCCTGGGGACCAAATCAATGCTAAACTCCACTTGTCGGTCGGGTGGGACTCGGCAAATCTTCCGAAACACATCCGAAACTCTCGTACTATAGGTACGTGCGTAGGGGACACCTCATTAGTACGAGTGTCGACCAAACTCACCAAGTAACCCGGCATTTCTCCTTCCTTAGACCTCTCAATGCTTTCATGGTTGTGATTACTCTTGGTCTTGTCCTACTCTTAGTACCGTAAAGGTGATCGACTCGCCTTGGAACACCTCAATGTTACCTTCTTCTCACGGCAACTTATATCGGCATCATGTCTATCGAGCTACCCATACCAAGGATCACATCAAAATCCATCGAGTTAATTAAATACAGGCTAGCGTCAAATTCTCTACCTCCTATCTCAATATTCTCGTCAATCATTGTATTAGTGAGGATCGTATTTCCTGACGGTAAGCTAACCTCAAGAGACTCAACGGTTCTAATGCTTATATGACCAATAGCATGATAAAACTTTGCAGACATAAAAGTATGTGTGGCACCAGTGTCAAATAAAGCAAAAACAGGCACATTAGATATCATAAGCATACCTGACACTGTGCCGGGATTCTCATCTGCGTCCTTTTGGGTCAAAGATTAAATACGAGCCTTTCCTCCAGAATCTTGACCTTTGGCCCTTTGGAGATGACAATTCGAAGCTGCATGCCCTGGCTCCTTGCATCTGTAGCAGACACCTTTTCCATACAAACACTCCCCTCCATGATTCTTACCACACTTTGAGCATTCTGGCTTACTGGTTTGAGGCTTAGGTCCCGACCTTTGATCAACCTTTGCTTGCTTATTAGAGACCATGGCCTTATTTTGGTTTCCATTCCAATGCCTCTTACCAATACTAGGCTTCGTAGACTGTTGTTGATCCAGATTATGGCTAGCCTCAACCTCTTGGGCTCGAAAAACCATCTCGGTATAGGGTAGCACCCCATGACCAGCCACAATGTGACGAATACTCGGGCGTAAACCACTCCGGAACTTAAGGGCCCTCTTTCGATCTGTATCCACCATGTGCTCCACAAAGAAGCTGATTTGGTTGAATTTTCTCTCATATTCTTCAACCGTCATTCCTCCTTGTTCAAGGTTCCAAAACTCTCTCTCCATCTTCTCTTGGTAGTGCTGTGGGTAGTACTGTTCCATCACTATTTCCTTGAACCGATCCCATGTTAATGCAGCACGCTCGGCCGCCGGCCTCAAACGCCAATAGCTTATCCACCAGTGTCCAGCATCCTCCACCATTTGATATTGGCCACAAATAATTCTTTGTGCATCGGTGCACCCAATGAGCTCAAAGGTGCGCTCCAGCGACATGAACCATTCATCAACGAAAGTTGGTCCTTCTCGACCGTTGAATGTGGGTGGAGTGAAACGTCGGAATTGTTGCACAACTTGTGCCTGAGTTAGAGCTGGCACGTTATTGTTGTGGTTATCCTGACCTCCGTCACCACCACCAAGGTTAGCATTTTGACCACCGAGATTATCTGCACCTCGGTTAGCTGGGCGTCCACGTCCACGAGTTGCCATTATCCTAAGGCATACCACACGCAACGATCCTTCAGTACTTACCCAACGAGAGGGAGAAATAAAATGGAGCGTTATACTGCATCTATAGGTTGAGCACCAGAGATTTCTAGCAATGATGACTTTCGCATGTCACACATATACTTATGAATTTATAAGAAAACAATTTCATGTCCAAATATTTTATCATAAAATTCTTATATACGAAATAGACTGAAGATGCATCTTTAATGCATGAATCATGGTTGATCTGGTAAACTGCATTTATCACATAATGAATAATAATAACTTAATGTACCTTGGAGTCGACGTGGAGCGGCAGAGGTGGATGATCATAATTGCTAAAGAAATATTTGACTACTTGCGAAAATGAAATTTTAGTTTAGAAAAAGAAACCATTTTAACGAGTCTACAGAACCGTAAACCTTGCTCCGATACCACTTATGTAGCGACCACTTTTCTAAAATATAATTCTTCAAATTTTAAGAAGAATAAATAAAAATTTTGCAGCGGAAATACATTTCAAAAAGACAAACTTAATAATTGCAAGTAATCTTCTCGAGTCATTGTTAAAACAAAACATACCTTGACATAAAAATAAAACAAATTGAACACTTGTTCATAAACATAGTTTGAAATAAATAAACATCTAATCATAGGCCTGATCATCCCACTCTCAATCGCACGCCACATCGAGCTCCTCAACCTGAAAGGGGTTAAATAGTGGGGTGAGCTTCCAACTCGCTCAGTGTGGAGAGTACGCAATATGTCTACGTTAATTACTAAATATATTAGCAAGTATAAACAACATGACTGATAAATTCTGATGCCCGTCGGCTAGCCCGAAGGCTTTATGCACAATTAAGTGCTTCTGACTGATTTGCACATTTAAGTGCTTCTGACTGATTGCACATTTAAGTGCTTCTGACTGATTGCACATTTAAGTGCTTCTGACTGATTGCACATTTAAGTGCTTCTGACTGATTTCACGTGCACATACGAGACAATATATAAAGCAATTAAAATAAACAAAAGCGTAATAAATCCCCACACCTGGATAAAATGCAGTTCTTGAACTTGAATGTGATGAGATGCTTGACTCGACAATTCTAGGCCCGTAAATTCTTGATATTATCTACATTTAATAATAATAATCTATTATTATTATAATTTGTAAATATATAATAACTGAGAATAAAATGCTGAGGCATAGATTAAAATTGAATTATTAGTGGGAATCTAAATAGAGTAACACTTAAAGAATTAAACATTGAGGACTGAAATTGAAGCAATTATAAATGTGATGGGGTTAATTTGAGATGATCGAGACCGAGTGGATCAAATTAAGAGGCTGAAAAGAAAACCCGGGGGTCACTCTGACAAAGTTCAAAAGATTGGGACTTAGATGGAAATTCACTGAAAATAAGGGTATAAAAACCCTTAACACCTAACCTCAGCCGACAACTCATTTTCTAACCTGCTCCCTTCAACACTCTCTCTCTCTAAAACTCTCCTCCCTCATCGTTTCTCAGTCCCTCTCTCTACCGAAAAAAAAAAGAAACACACACACACACATACACCTACACACACTCACACCTACACACACTCACACCCGCCGCGAACTGGATGAATCGAAAAATAAAATTCGTTGGCGTCGCGGTTCGGCAGTAGGTCGCTGCCAAGGTGTGGTCCGACGATGGCAGATATTGATGTTTCGCGTGGTTCCGACCGGTGGCTCGCGCGAAGGAGGGGAGGTCCAAGTGGCGGCGGCGATGGTGAAAGGCTATGGCCGGCTCGCCGGAAGCTGTGTGGCGGCGATGCGATTTGGAAGGGAAGAAATTTGGACGGCGACAACAGGCTGGGTTGGTCGCGGGTTCGGGCTGACGGCGGCGGAAAGGTTGCAGTCAGAAAATTCTCAGGTGTGAAGTTCTTGAGCCAATAAAGATATTTATGTGAGCGGAGCAGGTATGATTCCCGGCAACTGGCTCCAGTTCAGGGAATAAAGAGGAGAAGGAAATAAAATAAAAGGCTGACTTTGCTATGAGGCAGTGAATATTTTTCAGAGAGATTTACCTGTTTGTGAAATTTTTCTGCGTAGATTTGAGGATGAGTCTTGCTGTAAAAAAAATGAGTTTTGGTGTTTGTGTGATTTCTGGTGTATAAAATTTTGCTGTGAAATTTTTTTTTTGTGCCGTGAGAAAAATGGATATGAATTGTCATGGATTGTGATTTATAGTTTTAGTCTAGGATTTAACTGCTCATTCCATGATGATAAAACTCCCCCATTATGCCCACTACCTCTTTTAAGGAGGTTAATGAAGGTGAGAAAACTCCCCCATGTTCATCGTGTGTGAGTGTAGGAGAGAGAAATATGGGCTGAATATTATAATGGGTTTGGATCACTAAACAAAATTAATATGGGCCACCATAATATTGCTATTAATGATAATAATTGAGTTTAAAATAATTAACAATAAATATAATCGAGCTGAATGAAATAATAATAATAATATTAATGATAGTAATAATAAAAATATTTTGGTAACAATTAATTTTATTTAAAATTTGACTCGGGCCTAGAAATGACGAGATGAAATGATGAATTAAAAATGGGAAATGAAACGAACGAATCGCATGACTTGTCATGAATAATAATGGTATAAATGAATTTGCATGATCATGAAATAAAATGAATTAATGATAAATTATTCGGGCATTAATTTAATAAAATAGAACATGTTCTCTATAATTCACAATAAATGTATATGCGAAATTTGGGTCTCAAGAGCTGATAACGAAGTATTATGGGTTGTTCACCGGCTCAACTGTTGTTGACATGGTTCAAACAACATGTCACAAGAAGAATTTTTGCCTGCCATATGTGTACTTACATGATTTTTGCTGCAGGATCATCCAGAATCGAACTGGTGCATTCGAAATGTGTACTAATCTGAGATTTAGGATGATGGTTGCAATTTTGACCTCTCAAAAGGTCAACTGGTGCCAGATAATCTTGAAGCGCTTGCAGGAGGAAGTATGCAAGCCTGCCACCCAGAAGAAGTCATTTGGTTTAATTCTAAACCATATTTTGACGAAATGCGGACTCTCACAATCCGCTGATGCGAAGAAAAATAGCTCCCGGATATACTTAGGAGGCGTCAAGCCTACAGCGTATAACCAGAGCACTATGGTCTGCAACCACCCTAAAATCAAAAGTATGCTAGTTTCTGAAGACCCAAGGGATGTGTCTTTGAAGTCCCAGGATGTGGAGTCTTCAAGGAAGAGGAAAAGATCTCACAGCAAGACACCCATTTCTGGTGAGAAGCCGAAAAGGAAGCTAAGGAGGCTTTCTAAAACTAAATCCACCAGAACCTCCGAGGAAGTTTCCACCGTGGCGCAACCCACTGAAGAACAACCCCAGGGCCCAACCCCTGCGGAAGAGGTGCCCGCTACTGTATCGACAGTAGATCCTGAGCCCTTGGCGGCTAAGACGGATGATCGGACATCTGCCAACGTTAAAGACTCTAGCGAGTCGGCTGCCCCTTCGGAGCCAAACGCTACTTCTCCTATGCGGGATTCCACACCCGTACAGGATCAATCTTCCTTCGGGGAACCATCCCGTGTAAGGAATCCCACTTCCCTATAGGATCCCACACCTGTAGAGGAACCCCTCGCTACAGCGGATTCAGACGTTGTACGCAGTCCCTCCCCGGACACCATTATCAACAAAACTCTTCTCTCTGTGCAGATTGATCATGCGTATGAAAGATTCCTTAAATGGAAAAGCTACAGGCTAGCTCCGTATGACACATTATACAACTGGAGCAAATGGAGCCATGAAGAGAGATTTGTATTGGAAGTGACGGACTCGACACAGGTTGAAGCCCTGATCCAATGGGATAATCTCTACTGCAAGGAATTGATTGAGAGCCATTTATTGCAAAAATCTGACGCAAGGAGAAAAGGAAAAGATAAGTCCGAGGACTCTCCCCAAAATCCAAAAGATGACGATGACTCAGACGACGATGACGACGCTTTACAAGCTGGTCTGAGAATGAGTCGTGAAGAGGCTCAAGACAGAGATGCCTCTCAACCCAAGAATGACGAAGGACCATCGAGTCGAAGTGAGCCCCCTTCGCCACAGCAAGAGAACATTCCTGACGACGAGGAATCAGTCCCTCAAGTCGAGGAAGAAGAAATTATTTTGGAACAGGCACCCGAGCCTGCCGCCGCTCAAGAAGAAGAAGTTGTCACTGAGAGACAACAGGAGGAATCAGTCCCTCCTGTATCCATGTCTACAGACGCACCTTCGCAACAGGAGGACACAGCACCCCCTGCCTCCGAACTCGAAAATGCTGCTCCCGCCCCATCAACCGTGGAATCCGAGGACGGTAATGTACCTGAGGATGTCCAACTCAATTCACGCCCTACCGTGAATCTGAGGAGGTTGAATGGAGCTGAAGATTTTGCTCAGTCGGATTCTCCAAGCACTGCTGCTAGGAAAGAGCGACTGCGTGCTCTTAGTCTTCAAACTGTCTTCATACAGGATGTAGTTAATGCCCTGTACTCAGTCGAGAAAGCTCTTAATTGGATGCACACTTCTGCAGTCGAAGAGATGACTACATTACAGCATGAAGTCTCTCGTGTAGTAGAAGCCTTCGCTGTATTGCCAGAAGTATTCAAACAAGCACTGAAGATCATGCAAGAGAAACAAGAGCAACTCCTGAGAGAAGAAGCATCCAAAACGCGCATGGCTGAAGCCAAGACCGCAGCTGCTATGATTGAAACCACTTCTCACTTGAGAGCCCACGACAAAAGTATCAAGGATATGTCGCATGTGCTTTCCACCCTTGTATAAATAATGACAAACATTGAGACGAAACAGGATGCCGCACTTGAGATCCTAGGACGTCTTGATGACGCCAAAAAGGGGGAAGAAGCGAGAGAAGCTGCTAGGAGAATAAGGTTACAACACGAAAGGGAATTTAATGTTGCTCAAGACAGCATTACCGCTGAATTGAATAAGCTAGCCCCTTCCTCTCAAAGTTTTAAGATTTCAGGCTCCCGACCTGAATTCAATGATCCAAATGTCCCGTGGCAAAACTTAATCTAAAGACCTTCTGAAATTCGTCTGCCGACCAACCGCCATCAAACTGCCGAAGAGGTGAAACAATGGAGGAAGAATGAACTAATGAGATACTATGTTAAACTCATCAGGGAATCCGCCATCTTCAAAAGCTATAAGACATTAGCGGAGGCTGCAGACAAATTCACGAAGATGCTAGAAGAAGGAAAACTCCCTCTCCAGCTAGATATGAAATCCAAGCACAGAAGAGGAGATCGGATCACCCATCCAGAAGACTGGATTCTTGCCTTTGACAGATCCTATGAAGGTAGAGCTATATACCAAGATCGAGGCAACGATTCCCTACAGAACTGGTGGCGTGGAACCGAGAATGATCCAGGGAAAAAGCCATGGAGACATGCGGACTATAGGAGCTGAAATACTTAGTATATTGTTTCTTTTTGTAATTTTTCCTTCAAAACAGCAAACCATGTACTCTAATTTTTGGAATATCAATAAAAGTGTTTGTTTGTCTTGAAAGATTACAACTCGTAATCTACTGTGTTGATGTATGATTACATAACTTAAACTGTTAAGATAACAATCACAAGTATAGAAACTTGTTTGAAAATTAAGCTGTACGAACTTGTCTACGAACAGTTCATAATTTCAGTTGTATGCATTTAGAATACATTGTAAGATTGTGCCTGCGCGCCAATCATAATCTTAAGTTGTAAAAATTCTTAGCTGCATCGAACTCGCCTGCGAGCAGTTCACAAATTAGACTAAGTTGCTGAAAGACAGACCATTTGACAGAAGACCAAGTAATCTGCCAGAAGTCATCAAAGAAGATTATTTCATGAAGAAGGTTTTGGTATCATCAAGAAGACTTGAAAGTTTTTAAAGTCTTGGCAAATTGTCAAAAAGGGGGAAATTGTTGGGAAAACATAAACCCTGTATCGAAACAGCCGGGATAACCAATCCCTGTATCGAATAGTGTTGATAAGAGGTTTTGACACATATGCTAATCCTCAATACAGTAAGGAAACTGTATCGAAGAGTTGAAGCATCAACCTGTATCGAAAGCCTGTCTCGAATCCAGCATATAGTGGAACCTTTCAGTACAGCGAAGAAGTCGTATAAAGACCAAGTATGGAAACTATCTCGAATCACCAATACAGTGATCTTCCATACAGCCCTCAACAGGACAAAGAAGGAAACTTCAGAAGTCCAGTCCCGTTGATAAAGAAGTATTTTAAATACTCAAGGATAAAGTATTTAAATACTGTCAGTCAACAGATCTTCAAATCCCGCTAAATCCGGATCATGCTTTTCATCCCGTTGGAACGGAATCTTGCTCAACGGATTTATCTCAACGGATATATTTTCCAGAAGACTATATATATATCTCATCATGGCATTGAAGATCAGCTACCAAAGTTACCTAATTGACTGAAATTATCAAAGCTATCAAAGTTATCATCAGAGCAAAACATATCTCCAAAGCTTACTGCAACTTAGATCTAAGAGATATACAGTGCTCAACATCTTGAACATCACTTCATCAGCTAGAAGCTCATAAAGTCAAAGTTGTTATTCATACCCTGTTCTATACTTTGAACAAACCCATATCAGCCCTGTGTGGACTGAGTAATCGTTGCTTCTCCAGAACTGTGTGTGAAGGAATTGCATCGAAGAAGACGAAGCTTCAGAACTGTGTGTGAAGAAGCAAGTCAAAGCATTAGCTTAAACCAATCTGTGTGAACGGTTGAAGCTAAGATCTTTATATCAATCTGTGTGAACGATATATTGATTGTGTGTTGTTATAATTACGTAGTAATTATAATAAACCTTTTACTCCTGTGTGGAGGACCAGTGGACGTAGAGGGGTTTACCTCGAACCACTTTAAATACTGTGTTATTTACCGTCAGTTTTTACTGTTTTAATTACTGTGATTAATTAAGTATACACTGCACATCGAGTTGCTGTATCCACAGCAACTTACTGTATTTATGACTTCCGCTACGCACTCAGATTTAAAATCAACACAGCTTGTTGTTTAAACTACTTCCCAAGCTGTATCCAGTATACTTAGTGGCCAACATGATGTGTGATTCCGTTGGCTTACCATTGGTTTATTCACTCGGGTATGCATGAGGAAACTCCGAGGTTCATGCTTGCTAGCATGGAACGAGATTAACCCTGGGGCGTATGTTGATGTGGATGTTTGGGTCGTGGAACCTGTAATTTATTGTCGGATTAATATTTTGGGAAAATAAATCTTTGGGTTGTGACCCTAAGCAATTTTTGAAAAGATGAGGATTCCTCGATCCTAAATGTTTTCTTCTAAAACTCCTGAGATCTTAAAAACACTTTACTAGTTGTTTCCTCATTGGGTTCTTATACAAACATGTTACTAAAGTTTACTAAAAAATGCAATTTTGTTACTAAAGTTTTTTTTGTTACAAATAGGTTACTAAAGTTTTGTAACCGGTTACTTAAGTAACTAAAGATGTTTTAACCCATTGATACCGGTTACATTGCCAACGTGGATTTTTTTTTTTTAAAAAAAATTTTTTGACTTAGGGTTTGACTTATACCTAGGGGTGAAAACGGATCGGATACCGGCGGATAGTGCTCTTCCCGTATCCTAACCCATATTTTTCTCTCGGATTCGGAGTCGGATACGGGAAGGCCGGATACAGGATGGATTCGGGCCGGATTCGAATAAATATAATCGGATAATACATGTCATACAAAATCGTTTGGAAGTGATTGCAGCATATAAAAAAACTACCTACACAATATTTCATAAAAAAAGTGTTTGGATAATACATTTCTTTTAAAAAATATATTTTTTCAGAAAATAATTTTTTTTCGAAATATTTTTTTTTCTAGAAAATATTTTTTTTTTATTTTTCGCAAAAAGTATTTTTTTAAAATATAAAAATCCGAGAAAATAATTTTATTTTTTCAAAAAATAATATATTTTTCCAGAAAATAAATTTTTTCGAAAAATATTTTTGCCAAAAATAATATTTCTCCGAAAATAATTTTATTTTTCGAAAAAATAATATATTTTTCCGAAAATAAATTTTTTGAAAAATATTTTTTTGCCAAAAAAAATATTTCTCCAGAAAATATTTTTTTAATTTTTTCGGAAGAACTAAAAAATTTCCATAAATAATGTTTTTTTCGAAAAGATAAATTTTTTCCTAGAAAATTTTATTTTTTATTTTTTTTGAAAAATAATATATTTTTCCAGAAAATACTTTTTTTTTTGAAAAATATTTTTTTCTTGAAAGTTTGAAAATTTATTACACTGAAGTCCAAAAGTGATTATATATATATATATATAATAAAGTATATTTAAAAGGGTAAATGAAACTGACGTGGACAATGAATCTGACGTGGACAATGAAACCGGCTATTAGCCGGTTGCCCACTCTCGCAGTTACATTTGTGTAATATTTTAATACTATAGTTACCGAGATGACAAACCCGTTTACTTTAGTAACCTCTTTGTAACAAAAAAAACTTTAGTAACAAAATTGCATTTTTTAGTAAACTTTAGTAACATGTTTGTATAATAACCCTTTCCTCATTTTATTTAAGCCTTTCATGTTTTGTGGATTATATTATCAATCTCGAATGTGTCTGATTGTGGAGGCCATTCTAGCAAGTACTTTGATTTTATGTTTTATAGGTCCTTACATTGGAAGTATTGCATTCTTTTGAGTGAGGGTGTATATCTTCACTCCGGGAGGGTCCGACGGGGCCTACATGGCCAAAATAAAAAAACAACAACATCCACGAGCCTCGCTCGGATAATACAATAATGACAACAACTGACGAAACTGGAGTCCTCCAAACTGTCTGACCGACATGAACACCAAAACAACTCGGACTAGTATCGCTCGAATGCCTCGTCGCTATCGTCCTGTCCCTGTGTCTCAACTCTCTCCTCGCAAGCACCTAAAACATGTAAACATGTTCCGCCCCCACGGGGTCAGTCATCCAGATAATGAATATCAAATACATGTACAACATGATATGCATCCAAAGGCAGAATAAAATGGTACAACAATGGTAATACGAGATGCTCACAAATCAATGTAAGAATCGAGCATTCGTGAAACACTATGCCCACGGCATACGATCGGTACCTGCTCAAGGTTAGAATACAAGTGCCCAACGGCGAATCATCAATATAGAACACAATAATACATGACCCGAAGTTAAACCAAGCCAACGCTGAAATAGATACGAATCATAATGCCCGAAGGCTCCAACGAAAATACCAAAACATCACAATGGCCTGAAATCCCCTCAGCCGAAGCTGCCAATTATCACAATCACCTGAAAGTCACTCAGCCGAAACTGCCAATTATCACCATGGCCCAAAGCCAAATAGCCCGAAGCTGTATCACATGAGAGCCGAAGCCACGACACGAAGCCCTGTCACAATGAGATCATCCAATGACCGTGACCTGCTGAATTGCAGGTGCTGGGAAACCAACCGCGAAGGTTCAAGCCCTAGACTTACCCATAATGAGATCACCCAATGACCGTAACCTACTGAACTGTAGGTGTTGGGAAACCAACCGCGAAGGTTCAAGCCCCAAACTTACCCATAATGAGATCATAAACATGACCGTGACCTACTCAACTGTAGGTGTTGGGAAACCAACCGCGAAGGTTCAAGCCCCAAACTTACCCATAATGAGATCATCAACATGATCGTGACCTACTGAACTGTAGGTGTTGGGAAACCAATCGCGAAGGTTCAAGCCCTAAACTTACCCATCGAGCACTAGCCGAGACTAGCCTCCAATACACAATTAATCACAAACGGCAACGATCCCAAGATTACCGAATTCACAAGAATAAAAGTGTGTTGCCTTGAGTCGGCCAACACGATAACAATAACTCACGGATGAGCACCATCTTCGGCGGTCCCAATTCAAATACCTCGACTGCCTTAGGAATGGCCAATCGATCACAACGACATCAACGGATGGGATCCATCCTCGACAGTCCCAATTCAATACCTTAATTGTCTTAGAATGGCCAATTGATAACAACGACACAACGGATGGGAATCATCTTCGATAATCCCAATTTAATACCTCGATTGCCTTAGAATGGCCAATTGATAACAACGACACAACGGATGGGAATCATCTTCTATCATCCCCATTCAATACGTCGATTACCTTATAACGGTCAATCGATAACAACGACACAACGAATGGGAATCATCTTCGATAATCTCAATTGAATACGTCGATTACCTTAGAACGGTCAATTGATAAACAATGATACAACGGATGGGAATTACCTTCGATAATCCCAATTCAATACCTCGATTGCCTTAAAATGGCCCATCGATCACACGAAACGATTAGAACAGATGTCCTGGTGCCTTTAATCGGTTACCAACGACGGAGATGATAATCGAACATGTCAATGCCTTCACTCGGCCAATTATAGCATCAATAGAAAAATACCAATATCAATAACAATGATCGCAACAAGGTCTTAAACCGACATCAATATCAACAACAACAACCGATACATCGCTACCTCGAACCGGCTATCGACAATAACATCAACAACGAGTACCTCAAAGCCCTGAACGGCTTTTATCGGACAACAACAACATTTGGAATAATTTGCCGAAGGGTATCGTATCAAACAATCCCCTGATATCAACAAAATCATAGAGAGACCAAGTCTCGAAATGATACAACACATTCATACACATACATGATAACATTAATCTCATTGACTAGTACAAGTATAAAACTTGCCTCAAACAGAAGGCGAGAAAGTCCTTCCACGATCAATGTCCTCCCACAAAACGACGAACGGCGTCTTCCGACAGTTACAAGCACTCGAACAACCTTGAATGAAATACAATTCATTCAATAACACAAAATCAATAGAAAACAACACCAAAGACGATCCCGATTCAATCCCGAATCTGTTAAACTTCACAAACGAATATCATAGTCCCTAAGTATAAATTCCAACATCTTTCAACACCTCAATAATCGATATGATCAAATGTTCTTAACACTTGTGAAAACAATTCAACAAGAATCACTTAAGAACAACATCAAATTGATCCTCCTATAATGATAATATCATCAATATTATCACTACTGCCTCAAGAACATTATCAACACAACAAACATGACGTCTAAACAATAATCAATCACCAATTCATCATGAATTTGGATTAATCAACAAGATTAAATCAACCATTTCAAGATTATGATAATCATTACATAATTCATCATAATTCCTTACTAAAATGGTTAAAATCTCCCCAAGAAACACAAACAACAACATCAATCATATCAAGACTATGTTAATCATATAACAATCTTAACATAATCCTTCCTAGACTTGATTATAACCTCCAAACATTCTAAAACATCAAGAACAACTCCTCCTCAAGACACAATCATCATGTTCTTCATCACAAATTATAAAAACTCATCAAGAATCATGATATACTCCAACAATAAATCAATACACGAAGTAAACAACAACAACATACTCGAAAATCACTTGTAGAACAAGAGATTGAGAGAACTTACCCAAGAAGAACAAGATGAACTCTCCAAACACCAAAGGAGTAAGAAAATCTTCCAACTCCAAGCTTCAAATCAGGCTATGATGATCAAAAACACGTTGGAAGAGGCTAAATATCAAGAACAAGTCCAGGGGGAAGATTCTAGAGAGAGGAAATCGATTATGGTTCGTGAAGAAATGAAATACGAAACCAAAATATATAACATGACAATCACATTACGTACGCTATACACAAAGCATAACGTACGTAAGGACCATTACATACGCTACGCCAACAACTTAACGTACGTAATGCTAGAACTGACTGACCAAAAATACGAAGACCCTAACGTACGTAAGCAACAACCATTTACGCATGTTAACAAGCTGCATGAATAACGTACGTAGGCCTCACCTCCTAACGTACGTAATGAACCCATTGACTGCAATAATCGATAGGATCAAAGATACTCGGGAACCACCATCCGAAAGTAGACTCCGAGGAAGGTTCCCTCCACCTACCTCTCATTACGTACGTAACATGAACAGAATAACGTACGTAATGCCGAAAGCCTAACGTACATTAAGCGCACACGCTAACGTTCATTAGCTCAACAAAGTGGACAACCAAGTTGTTCCATCAACTCTCAACCCGAATGAACGAAACGCAATCCATCGCACCTCAACAAACACGAATGATATAATACAACAACATTTGTACAATTCCAAATGAATATGTAAAACTCGATAGTGAAACGAAATAGAGAGAGAAAAAAATTACCCCCGGATATTACATACTCCCCCCTTAAAAAGAGTTTCGTCCCCGAAACTCAGGGTGCATAACTCGGGGTACATACTATCCATCAGGGTCTGAAAACAACATCTCCAAGAATACTCCTCAATACGAACAACTCCGTCTGAGTAACTGGTCCAACCCCTCGGGTCCCCGCGTCTCCTATGCCTGAACACGGCGAAAGTCAAGTGATAAAAACACTCAACCAAGTGCGAGATCAGTCGAATCATGAATCTCCCACCAGAGACCAGCTAGAAAGTTGTACCACCTGCATGACTCGTAACACCGGCGTACACACCCCGCGGGAGCCGCCCATTGAACATGTCTACAATCATAAGTGTACACTTCCCTGTTCTCGTCGGCATCGGATGCCCATGCAAACACTGACTCACGCCACGCAAAGATAATAACAACACAGACATAGTACTCGGGACCATATCAATCGCACGCCCAAGTCCTGACGACTTGACGTCTCAAATCACAATGAACAATTACCCAGATTATAATAAAAATCTCGGGTACAACACCAAAAGGAAAGAAAAACACATCAAACGACCTCAAATCTCAAGATTATCACATACTATCGTTACAAAATAGATCCACAACAAATGGCATAGAAGCCATAACGTATGTTAAGCATAGGAGCTTACGTACGTTAATGTCCAACAGTTACGTACGTTAATGTGACTGTTACGTACGTTAAAGTATCAGGTAAGATACAGTTGACTGATCAGAGAAGACTTTGTCGATACAAGCGTAACGTACATTACGTTGATTATATAACGTACGTTGTGATAGGAATCTGACAGGATCCGGATATGATCGACAGGTGGGCCCATGGTCGGCAGCTTTCGGCGCAGAACGTGTATGGGCGAGTCAACTCCTCGATAACGTACACTATGACTAGTGTATTACGTACGCTAAATGGAGAATTATTGTAGCAAGTCAACGTATGTATTACGTACGCTATGGCCTATGCATTACGTACGTAAGTGAGTGAACGAAACAAGATAGTGAGTTCTGGAATGATGTTACGTACGCTATGAAGGACCTATAGCATACGTAAGGAGCATTACGTACGTTAATGTGGATTGGTAACGTAGATTATAAAATGAGTATCGGTCTTTCATTTCTTCACGAGGATAAATTGATATTTTCCTCCCAACTTCGTCCTTCTGCACATGAAAGTGAGATTTGGCCTCTTCTAACTTGGTTATAAGCTTGGAAACATGGATTTTAGGCTTGGATATGAAGATATCAATGATCCTTGATGTGTTTGATGGTGTTGTTCATGTTCTTGAGGTTTGTTGATGAACTCTACACCTTGAATTCAGATTTTGATGTTATTGTTGATGAATGATTCGTATGAAGATGATTATGGTGTTGTTTTTGTGATTTTTGAAGTCATGTGAATTGTATGTTGAAGAATACGATAATATATGACTTGAATTATGAGTTGGATGATTATCTACATGTTAAAGGATATCGAATTATGTTGTTTTGATGACTATGAACATGGTTTCGAATCACTTGGTCTTCCGGAAGAGCTTTTGATAAATAGAACATAGCAAGACGATTGTTTATTGAATTATTGGTAATTTTAGATATGAAGATGGAATTGTTCGTCAAGTCATGTTGATTTACGATTGATTAATGGTATAGAAAATGTTAGTATGATGATGAGATTGAATCCGGAAAGATTGTGATTGATCATCCAATATGAATTCCTTTACATTTGTATCCATAATTGTATTACGGTTGTGAATTCATAATTGTTTGAGTTGGATTGTTCGGACTTGTGGCTAATCGAGATATTGTGGAATCATTGGGTTTGTTGATCGGTTATTTTGATTGTTAATAATGATTATCGGATTTTCGGTTCGTATTGTGGATATGAGATCATAATAGTTTGAGTTATACTATTTGGTTTTGTATATGATCGAGGTGTCGTTGAACCGTTGAGATTGATTGGTTGATTATATCGGTTGTTGATTATTATCGAATGTGTGTTAATCGATTATTGTAATAGGTTGAGATTATTGATCGGTGATTTGAACCATGCTTTGCGGTCGTGTTCGAGAATGTTAGTAGATTGCTTTGGTCGGGGCTGAGAAGCTCGTAGACGAAGGCAATGGAATTGGTAACGGCTTTATCGGTATCGAGGCAAGTTATTACTTGCACAATTTATAATATTCAATGAATGGTTTCAGTTTCATTTCGTTTATGATGCATATAGCAATGATTATTGTTGTGAACTTTTGAGGTTTTGGATTGTATGTGGTTTTCTGATTTTTGAGAGTTAAATCATAATGTATATTATTTACATTTGTTATTTGTATACTTGAGTATCGAGGATACATTGTGATAAAGACATGAATTATCTACAGTCCAGGACATTTGGACCGTCGAATATTGAGGATGATGGTTGGTGATGGTTTAGACATCGAGATTGCTCTCGAAGGACTCAGGGCAAGTACTCTAATCATTTTTATCATTTTGTGTCGATCATGTTGTGATACATTCATGTATTGTCGTTGTCATACATTTGTGTATTGTTGTTATTATGCATTTGTGCATCGTTTTCGTATGTCCACCTCGTGTTGATCTGACGGGATCATCTTGGGATCTATGCTAGCGTGCGCTGGATCATTGGACGGGTTTATCCACCTCATGTTGGTCCGACGGGACCATCTTGGGATCTATGCAGTGAACGCTGGATCATAGGATTACCCATGTGTTGTTGTTGTGCATATGTATACTATGGGTTATCCACCTCGTGTTGATATTTCAGGATCATCTTGGGATCTATGCTGTGTGTGCTGGATCATCCGATTTCCATAAGTATACATTGTTGTTATTGATGTGAGCAAATTGGTGTTGTCATACGAGTATGCATTTGTATGTCTTGCGTTAGGACCATGTCCGTATGTTTTATTGATCCGAACTCGGATTAGACTAACGTGATTGTCGTGGTATTACATATCTTGAGGTATGTTCCAGATTTCCCCTTGGTATTTGTCTTTGATGGACAATCGATTATCGTGTTGGAATTTGATGATGTTATCCTATGGATCGAAGTGGTCAGAGCTGGTATATTACTGTATTACGAGTTATGATGATGTTTTGAGAATCTTGGGTATTGCTTGAGGTACCGTATGGATATTATGTTTGAGTTTATTGGTTAATCGAGATTACGAGATGTGAAATGTGATAATGGTTATTTTGATGAGAATTATTACGAGTTTGGTAAAGTTACGGCGGTAAGATTACATTGGTCGTATTCTTGCTTAGTATTTTCATTGGTATGTAATTATTGATGTGATGTGACCATTATCATTGTTGAGTATTATGGCTGACCCCGTCGTGGGCTTTCTTTTTAGGTACTTGGAGTATTGAACCTGTAGCGGTCGTGAAGAGATGAGCTTCCCGGAGGATACTGGCTATGGCATGTGTTTGTGAATCGAGTATTCTGGTTAGTTGTTGTATTCCGCTGCTAGAGTATTTTTAATTGTTTGTCATTTCCGCTGCATGAGTTGGCCTTTTTGTTTTTGGCAACTTGAGTTATTTTGGAAAATCATTTTCTAAACTATTTTGTCAGTACGTGTAAGCGATAGCTTAACGTATGTTTTAAAGTTTTGAGTTTTGGCATTTCGGGCCTTGTAGTTTTAAATGAAATTTTATGACGGTTTTTGATAAATGGATTTTATAAAGTCTTCGAACATTTTAAATATATTACTGCCATCGCCGCTTAGGCGTATTTGAAATGTTTGTAAAAATTTCCTTTTGCCTTGTGGGTTCCGTTCCGGGCCCCACGGCGCTGTAATATTCCCGGATGGCTCTGGGGGTGTTACAGTAGATGCCTGTTATTGCATTCAGGTACATGCAGGTTCTTGGGGAGAAAATCACGAGATCGGTACGAAGAATGATGGAAGACAATGACACTAATCACATGAAGACTAGTACTTGGTATTGTTGGGCGAATTGTATTTTCCTTTCATCTGTAGTGTTTTTCCATCGTATGGGAGTGTTGTTGTCTTTTGACCCCTGTGCGGGTATGAGTTTTGAAGTATAAATGTATATGAAGTTTAAATTATACGTTATGGATGAAAGACCAAATCAGTCTACGGATTTTTTATTCAGCCATGTTGGCATTAAGGTGATGTCTTGTTTTGGTATCTAGCCTGGTAGATCCTCATGGAGAGGGTCTGCGGCGCTGTAATATTCACGAGTGGATTGGGGGTGTTACAGAATATGGTATCAGAGCTTTGGTTTCTGAAACCTAGGCTGTCGGGCTAAGTCATGTATTGTCGAGTCTTGTCTTGTCAGATTGTGTCTGACTAAGTCGCGTCGCGACTCGTCGTCTGAGGTGTCGGTCGTGATTAGTATCGTGGTTCAGCCATCATCTTCGTGCGACCTGTGAATGTAAGCGTCCTCTATTATATCTTGTATTTAGTGACTTTATTACATGCGTGTTGCGAGATGGAATTCGTATTTGATACTTGTGATATATTACGTGTATAACGAGTTGGATATATTGATGGATTTGGACACCGAGTGGTGTAGTGTGTTACGAAACCTTGAACATCGATGTGTTCCAGAAAGTGTATCAACGATAGAGTTGTTGAGAAACTCAGATAGATAGTTTTTATGTGTGTTTGAATTTGGTGTTCATGGGTTGTGTTTGCTGAATTAGTGATTTGAATGTCGTATAGGCATGTGTTTGAGATTTGATTATTTTGGCTAATTGTTGTTATATGCTACAAACGTGTTTCCATTGGTAATTATGTTTGCTGCATGCGTGTTTGAAAGCGCTTTTCGGAAATCTTCATAGAGTTGAGTATGTTTGAGGAAAATCAATTTTTGAAAATATTTTGGCGGTGCGGTTAAACGGCGGTTTCGTGCGGATTTTGAAAATTATTTGAATTTTTGGCGATCCGTCCTTGTATTCTAAAAATGAAACCCTACGACGATATTTAAAAGATGTGTTTTGGAGTATTTTAGACATTTTGTAAAATATTACCGTCGTTAATCTTTTGTCACGTTTGAAAGTATTTTAGAAATGGTTTTGACCTAACAATTTTATTTTCACGAGTACACGATTTTAAAAATCTTTCACACCATAAATTTTTTTATATTTCAAACTACAATAAGATTTTTTATTTTCAAAAATAAATAGTGAAAGATGAAAAAAAAATCTTACTCGGTTTAAACTTTAAACTCGGTTTGGAAATTTTTTTGTATTGAACCAATTAACGCACACTAATCTTACCGTTAGCGCACGTTAACAAACTTTGCTTGAAGTGTGGACTGAATTGAGTTAGTTAGCACACACTAATTGTGTACTTAGCGCGGGTTAAATTGTAAGGTGTGCGTAATATGGATCTATCGTTTAAGGCGATAGGCTAGATTAGGAAAATTTTGGTTATGTACCCAAATATTGTGTTGCATGGTTTGGATATGCCTTGTAGTTTGTATGATGTTATTCTGGTATGATTGTTGATTGGTGGGAATATTTAGTACATGTATGAATGGTGGACCTGGGAACGGTTCAACAGAACCTCTGGGGGGTCGATGCTAGGGGGCATGGCCGCGGGCTACCTGGTGTATTGTTACTTGCGATGGTATTGCTTGGTAATATGTGGTTACTTGTCTGTAGTTAATGGTGATGATGATACGTAGTGACGTGGTTATTTTGATAATATTGTTTACGAGGGAATTCGATATTCCGAAATATTGTTTTGCAAATGATTTCAAAATGAGACGGTTAAAATCTTTTGTTTAGAAGTTTTGGTAAAACAACCTGACGTATCAAAAATATATTCAAATCTTATTTTGGAAAATTATACGAACTTAAGGATCTTAAAATATTTTTATTCACCTCGTGGAGTTTTAAAGAAGATGTTGTCAATAGTAGGCTACAATGATGTGTAGTATGTTACGATTGTGTTTGTGACGATATGGGTTGTAAGTTTTCAGTTGATAAAGACATGTGATCTGTCAGTTACGGCCGTAAGTTCCATTTATTACAGTAGTAATTTTTGTATTTGTGTAATTATCCGGAGTGGATATTCTTATCGTGTTGCTATTTGTTTCCTTTTATTGATATGTTATGCTGAGTTGGCATTTTGGTATGTTGTTTTGAGGTGTTGTGTTTCATCGGGCTGAGTGGGTACTTGTTCAGTATGCCGAGAGGTAGAGGTCGTGGTCGTAATCATGCTATAGATGGCCATGGAGATCAGATGCACGACCGAGAGAATATTGTCGGGGGTGGCATTGGCATCGGTGTTTCTACTATATTGCAACAGGTAGCAACACAGACGAATCAGTTGACCCAGGCGGTTCAACGTAACACAACTGTGACCCATAATGTCGGCGCAAACCAATGGCTTCGAGAAGTGGTTCGTATGAATCCTCCTCGTTTCGCTGGTACCGCGGATGCATTGGACTAGGATGGTTAGCTTCCCCAGTTGGGAATGATATTTGAGGCAGTTTATTATTCCGAAGAACGGAGAATACCTATCCCTCAGTACCTTCTTAGCAGAGATGCCGCTAACTGGTGGGAGGTTGTTAAACCTCGGGATCGTGTTGTCACGTGGGTAGAATTCCATGAATTAAGGGAAGTTGAGTTTTGTTTGGAACCGATCAGAGAGGAGAATTCGTGATTTTTATTTGGCGAAACCCCAAGAGGTATCGATGTCCAAGCTATCATCGATTATAGCAAACAACTCAGCTATGTGCGGGAACATGTAAGGACATAGGAGGATAAGATCCGTCATTTTAACATGCGGATGAAGCCGGAGATTCTCCAGTATATGGTGGGATTCACTTGCACTATGTTGAGAGAGTATCAAAATCGAGCATTAGCCTTCGAGCTCAGCTTATCATCGACTGAGAATATGCCCGAGTCGAAGAAGCAGAGGACGTCTGATGTTTTTTCTACTAGTTCAGGAGTTGGAGTTTCTAAGCTACAGCATTGTGGGTCTTTCTGCTGTGAAGCTCCATCGCTCGATGAGTGGAACCGAGAGTTCCAAGTTATCAGTATTGGCTCCTGGTAAAGCAAGGAGGTGTTTCAACTGCAATGTGCCGGGGCATGTTCATTCACATTGTCCTTCCCCACCAGTAACGTGTTACAAGTACGGACTCGAGGGGCACATAATCCAATTTTGCGAGATGGTCGTCGAGCCTTCCGAGGCGCAGACTTCAACACCGATACCAGGATTGGCTCTAAGAGGTCCTTGAGAGGTGTTGTTTGTCAGTTGCTTGCTATGTTGTTGTAACACCCCGAGATATTCGGAATAATTACAGCGTCGTAAACCCTTTACGTAAGAATTTACAAGGCTAAATTAAAAGAAATACAGATCAATTCGAATAATACCATCAATAGTTGTGTAATTTAATAACTGATTTAATCATCCAAAACAACCAATTAATACAAAGTTCTCAAATCACCATAAAGGACACATGTACTCGAGTACTTATTACAAAAATAGAATACCAAAACAATTAAGACGGTTCACATCACTGTGCTCCTTCGTCATCATGCCGACACTATGGTTGCTTCCCCGCTCCTCGGCTACCTGAACATTAAACAAATGTCCACCCCCGCAGGGGTTAGCAAAATGATGCTAGTACAAGTACCAAAATTATACAGAATCAAGTAGGCAACAACAATGCATATCAAAACACTAAACACGGTCTTCCTTAACCGGAATCTAACGATGCGAATACACATGATTTCATCAACACGACAATGGGTAATCCAACGATCCAGTGCTCTCAGCATAGATCCCAAGATGATCCCGTCGGGCCAACATGAGGTGGAAAAACCCATCCAATGATCCAGTGCCCTCATCATAGATCCCAAGATGATCCCATAGGACCAACACGAGGTGGACAACTGATCTAGCGCCCTTATCATTGATCACACGATCCCATCGGATCAATACAACATATACAATACAACTATGCATACACATATGCAAATCACTATGTTCATCAACATGAACAACATATGAATCATAACATGAACAACATTATGACAAATCAACTTGTACGACCTCATGTTCAACAACATGAATGACAATATGCATGATCAAAATCATCAACATTAAACCAAAATCAAATTAAGTTACTTGCCTTAGAAAGATGGCAAGAATTAAATACTTCAACGACTGTCAATACGCCCGAAGATCGCCCCTTCGATCAATCACCTTGCAAGGCTCGGACCTTATTCAAAAGAAATAACAAAGACTTCAACTTACGTCATATAGCTAATGTACGAACACCTAACACCTTAAGTTATATCCGAGTTAACATTAACGTATGGCCGTTTCACGGTTAATCTACTCGACGAATGATAAGCCGAATTAATGACATACTTCATACGAATTGAATGACCATATCGGAGATGAAATGTCGACGTCTACGGATTCATGGGTATACATGTCATCACAATACAAACCTCAATTTTGATTTCGACTTCCAATATATGTGGTTCGGCTAATTTTACAATTCATAGCAAAGGTATGATTCAAGATATAAGCATACCAAAGCGTACTTCGAAAGGAGACGATAAAACGGTGTTCCGGGTTTGATTCTAACAACATAGTCTATTCATTTTAACCATGAATATGAAGAAGATTTTTAAATCAAGCACCTCTTTCAAAAATATGAACTATCCTCGGTGAAATACCTTAGAAATCTCAGAAAACTCATACAAAATCATGTTCAAAATCCATAACAATCTCAGGAAACTTCATCCTAGGGTTCTATCCT